>VUQR01025847.1:0-14988 GCA_015108515.1 Hemichromis elongatus | reverse complement strand
AAATAAAAAAAAAAAATGCATATATATATATATATATATATATATATATATATATATATATATATATATATGTTCACTTTTCTCTTCATCCCTCTATCCTGTCCTCTCAGCGCATTGCTTTTGCCAAGCGCCTTAGTGCTGAGCTGCTCTTTTCAATACCGCTGATTAAAAATGTCTGATGCATCAACACGACTAAGCTGATTACAGATTTAGTTTCCCTGAGCAAAGGTTTCCAAAGAGTACTAGGGAAAAGTGGAAAAGAAGTGAGAAATAATAGAACACACACAGCCAAAGCAGCTGAATTGCAATGAGTTTCTAATTTTTGAAACTGTGTGATTGAGGGCGCATCGTCTTCTGTACTTGTGTGATTCATTTTTAAGTGTAACTAAAAATGAAGTGTGAACATTTAGAACCTCTCCGAAAGGATGAGGTGAAGAAAAATTGTTTGATTGTATGTGCAGGGGATTCTACTACTCATAGGCACCCTTTACTGGGATAAAAAGCCCACAGATGTGACCCATATTAACTTCTTGGTTTTCTTTTTCTGCTCAATCAGGCTCATTTGCCATGAGATACCTTTTTTGTAATCTATTTATCAGGTCCGATTTGACCTGTATCTGTGAGTAAGTAAGAAAACTTTATTCATAAAACACTTTTCACAGACATATAGACACAAAGCACTGCACAAAATAAATAAAAGCTAGAAATTAATGATGTCCACATCAACTGTTTGTTTAGATAATAAACTCGCACCTTTTCTGGTTTTGTAATAGCTGTCATACTTTATCCACAGTCTGTCGCACACCTTTGGCCCTGTGACTAAAGAGTAAGCATCATTGAGCTCTGCCCAGAAACTGTGTGTCCCCAAGTGCCCAATCCACTCTAGAAGACAGATGTAACTGATGGGAGATGATTTGGAAAAATAATCTGACCTATTTTCCCTCAGATATTTGCCTCATAGTCTGGTGGATCAGGAAAATGTCATGGTTGTACACATTCTCTCTATTGAGACCTTTAATACAGGACATGCTGATCACATTATTTTACTTCAGAGAAACAAAACAGTAGGGATGATGCAGAATACGGGTCAAACTTTTGCATATTTACCAGCTAGTCTGCCCAAAGCATGACATTTTGACATGGATGATAGGCTTTGTTTTGGACCCCTGGCAATAACAAAAATGACATTCATGGTATTATAAAACAAGTTTGCATGGTGACAAAGTCAATATCATTCAGTTTAGAATTTTTTCAGCATTACATTACAGTAATTTCTGCCTTGTTTCAATTTGTCAGCAAAAATGCTGTTTTCATTTAAAAAAAAAAACTGAGGAAAAGCAAATGGTTTATTCTCCCAAAACATATGGGGAAGATTAAATAATTAAAGATTAAATAATTTGTGTAAACCTTTAGGCTGGACATTGGTACTGATGTTAGCCACTTCTTCTGTCTGTTGATGTACAGCCTATGAGAGTACTCTGTCTTGCATCATACATAATAGAATAGAATAGAATAGAATAGAATAGCCTTTTATTGTCCTTGTACATGGGTGCTCCATGCTTCGCAGGAGAAAAACAACTGTAAAGGAATCAGGAATAATTAGCAAACATACAGCCAAGAGGAATATATACAAAACAAGATAAAGGCACACTGGGGAGCAAAGTGCTTGGAAGCAGTGCAAAAGGACTTAGTCTCAGGATACAGTCCATATGTGAGAGATAAATGGACTGGTTCTTATATAGTGCTTTTTTATTTTACCTGAGCACTCAAAGCGGTTGATACAACATGCCTCTTTCACACCCCATTCATGTAAGCACTTCTTTCTATGATTTAGTGCTTTCTATTTAACATTAAAACCCCAATGGATGCATAGTATCTTGCCCATGGATATTTAGCATAAAGACTGGAATAGCCAGGGATTAAACTACCAACCATCCAATTAATAGATGACCTGCTCTACCTCCTAAATCTACCCCATATTATATATTCATATATATTCATGTGTAAACAACAGCTCCTATTGGATATTTGCACCTTATGGACTTTTGACTCAAACAAAGGTCAATTTTACTTTCACATACTTTGCCAGAGAGTCTGCCTTTGGGTCTATAATCCTCAAGCTGTGAAAAGCCGACTATTTTCTTTGGCTTCACAATTATCAGATATGGTGCTATTTAAAATATTTACTTCAAATGAACCAAAACTTGGTGTAAAGTAAATTTATTCCCCAGTAGTTGGCATAACTGTGCAGGTAATAAACAGTGCAGATTAAATATGGTCAATATCAATTATTAAAAACAAAAAAAAAATATGGAATATGCTTGACATTAAGGGCAAAAGAGGCAGCACAGTGGCAGAGTGGTCATCATGGTTGTCCCATTCCAACAAGTTCGTGAGTCAATTCCACTATCAGGCCATGGACTTTCTGCGTGGAGTTTGGACATTCTCCCCATGTTTGCATGGGTTCTCTCCGGGTACTCCAGCTTCCTTCCATAGTCCAAAGACATGCAGTTAGTGGGTTAGTTGGTTAACCATTCACATTCAGAAGGGTATGTGTTGGGCCTTTGACAGACTGGCAACCTGTCCAGGGTGTACCCTGCCTCTCACCCTAAGACAGCTGAGATAGGCTCCAGCCTCCCCGCGACCCTGAATTGGATAAGCAGTTGTATGCATTTAAGCTGAATGAAGCCTTTATTTGTCACTTACAGTTGCCTGTAGTGAATTTGCACCTCTTCCAACCGTATATACATTACACAAGCATCACATTGGGTATACTGGTCAGAACAGGTAGCGTAAAGACAAACAATGAAATTTGCAACACAAAAGGGCAGGAGAGACTCAGACTGAGCCCCTGATAGGAGATAAGTATGAAAACAGAAAATAAAAACTTCTTAGCACAAAAGCACATGAATCTTCACACCGTAACACCATGAAAACACATGACAAGCAACAGGGTTGCCAGTGTAGACAGCAGCATCAGAGTTGCTGCATCTCTGTGCATTCCAGCTGACCCGCCGTCTGCATCAAATGCCACTGCATCGGAGGCATTTGAAATTGGGGAGGTGAGTGAGTGCGTATCTGTGCCAGTGTACGTTTGTGCGTGTGTATGTGAATTTGTGTCCTGTGTTCAACCTGAGAGAGTCTCCTTTCACCCAGTTAAACAAAAGTCAACAGTCCTCAGCCTACGCAGGTGGCCTTGAGGGATCTGGCCAAGAGAGTGAGGGAGTCGTCTTTATCGGGGAGAATTTTGTTGTTCTCATTGGCGTAAGCCTTCGAGCGCCTAGCTATCGCCGTAGGGGTAGCCGCATGAGATGAAGATGGTGGTTATATGGTTTAGGATGAACAGACTGCATCTGAATTTTACAATTGTTCTTAATGTCCATCACTGGTCACCAGGTGTATCAATTTCCCGTTGAAGAGCCGTGAGCTTCTAAAAGATCTTTCCCATATTGCATTCTGTAAGAACGGTCTGAGTACTTACAACTCTTCCCAGACCTTCGCTCATAAACAGTACCCTTGTGGGATTTAAACAGCTATAACAACTTTCTTCAATTTCCAATAAGCCAGTGCCAAGCCAGCTCTGATCAGCAAGACCCCGTTATCATGGCTCCAAATAGGTAGATGTCTTCGATGTCCTCAATAGACAGTCCCACCAGGCACACGATGTGTCACTTCTGCCACCCATCAATCGTGTATCATACCAAAAAAGCAGAGATAAAATCCTGAGGCCACTGAAATCATTCAGCACTTGAATGCACCTAGAAATTTTGCAAATTAAAATTGTGAACAGAACCAGTGACCAAGGACAGCTGTGGTTAAGTTAAACACCCACCAAGAATGAGTCTGACTTATTGCCAGAAATGCCAGGTAAGCTCTTGCAATAGGTAGCAGGGAAAGGATAATCCACATCAATATGGCAGCTATTCAACACTACAAAAACAACCCCACAGGAACAAGGATGTGCTAATTATAAATTACATACTAAGGAGGAGTAATGCTTTAAAATTGATGACTCAAGCACTTAGCAATACTTTATATTAATGTCACATTAATGTTACTAAAGTGTTACCGGGTTGAGTGCTGTCTCTGCTTGTGAGTATTCCCACTCCCAGTCCCTTTCACTTTGAGCCAGTCCAGAAAAGGAAAGAATCATGGAGTTTGGTCCCAGAACCCATCATCTACTATGACATGAGCCTAATCATATTTAGTTTGGACCATGCCACATGCATTCGCTCAGGTCCCTTCCACACCAACCAGGTGATATTCTATGAGAAGAAAACTACCCGGGAATAATTGTGGCCTAACACTTGTATTAAAGTGTAGAGAGAAAAGAAGTGGGGCTCAGGTCTAAAACAGGTGAGTCAGTAAAGAGCTAAAGGGCAAAGCCAATGCATGGGCACTTCGCCTGTAGCTTTGATCCATTCCAACAGCAACAGTTATGCACTAATTCTGAGAAATTCTTTCATTCCACCAAAAGAATAAGAAACAATAATATTTCTAGCAGCAACTACTAGCAAATTATGTAATAATAATAATAATAATAATAATAATAATAATAATAATAATAATACACTACAAAAAATGACACAAGCTCAATAGTATTTTTGTTGTCATGATAAAAGACAGCAGGTAGTCCCTGCAGACGAATCAAGATAAAAGAATGTGTGTATATATTTTAGGTATGTCTATGTCTACACACATAAGTATTTATACATTTTGGCCAACTGAGGGAAATTGAGAGGTAAAGAGGATGGAAGAGGAAGCAAAGAGTAATCCCAAACTGCCACAGACACATATCCATTTGCCAACAGATTTACACATAAAGACATACAAGTATATACAAATATTAGCACATACACCTAGATTCACAAGCACACACACACACAGGTTGTTTTAGTATACACCTACACATACAGTCTTCAATGAGACACATTATGCGTCACCAGAAAGTGAAAAAATGGCTCATTTATTTTCAGTCTCTTAATGAAATCAACAGGCAAATTGCTTTCTAGTGGAATTATTTACCTAGCTCCCTCTTACATTCCAATTTACTACTGGTTTGCATATAGTGGCTATAAAAATTCTTTCAGTGATGGACTCACTGAGTACAGCTTTATAGAACAACAAATTGGCTACCAAGAAACATCTGTACAATCTGTGTATTCCATATGGGATGATGAAGGACATAAGTGATGCAGTTTTTTTTTTTCATCCCCTTTGCCTAAAGGGCAAAAAACCCTGGACAATCCTCATTTTATCCTAGACAGCTGGTGTTCTTAAGCGTAATAGATTGGGTCTGTGGTCATATGGCATTACTGTGATCCCCCTGGATGACCTAGTAGTATGTGTGAACTAACAAAGTACAGACCCAGATGAACATTTTTTTAAATACCAGTGTCACTGCCAGCATTAAATCTGTTCTCACAGATAACAGATTGAGGATCATTTTCTTAAAGGGTCCTTATTGCTCCAAAAACAACCAAAGCATCCAGCCCTTTTCTCATTCCCACTGCTGAGACACAGCTGTGTTGTGAATCAAGCAATGAGTAAAATATTTATTTCAAGCATGTAATTAACACATTTTAATACACATAAAAGACAAATGATATCATGTTCCTTGGAATTTTTCAAGTTTTTTGTGTTCCTTCTTCCTTATGTTGTTGTCATCTGGTACATCTATCACCACGGCCGTCTTCTTCTATTTGTCTACCACCACTATGTCTGGTTGGTTAACCACCACTATTTTGTCCATCTATTTCTGGAAGACCCATGGGATCTTAGTTCAGTCATTCTCCAACACCCTTTGGGGGCACCTCGCATTTTGACCTCGGGGCTTCCAGGCCATATTGGACACAGATTATTTACTATGCCAGCCACTTGGTTATGGCGTTCCATGTATGCCCTGTCTGCTAGCATCTTGCACCTCTTGCATGTATGCCCTGTCTGCTAGCATCTTGCACCCTGCTGTTATGTGTTGAATTGTGTCAGGGGCATCTTTACACAACCTGCACCTGGAGTCTTGCCTGGTGTGATAGCTTCTATGGATCTTGTGCTCAGAGCTTGTTCCTGTGCTGCCATGATTAGTGCCTTTGTGCTGTCTTTCAGTCCATCTTTGTCCAGCCACTGGTAGGACTTCTGGATGTCAGCCACCTCATCTATCTGCCTGTGGTACATACCAGGAGCCGGTCCTTCCATGATGGTTCCTCCTCTAGCTTACCTGTCTTGGGTTTCTGCTCACTGAGCATGCGGTCAGTTGGGGCCATTTTCCTGATGTATTTGTGGATGTTTGTTGCTTTATCCTGGACCGTGGTGCTGACACTTACTAGTCCCCGGCCTCCTTCCTTCCGCTTGGCATAGAGCCTCAGGGTGCTGGAATGGGGGGGGGGGCATCCATGCATGGTTAGGAGCTTCCTGTCTTGATGTCAGTGGATTCTATCTCCTCCTTTGGCCAGCTTATTATCCCAGCAGGGTACCTGATCATGTAATGTAATCATGGGTAGGAGTTGATAGTCTGGATCTTGTTCTCACTGTTCAGCTGACTTCTCAGGACTTGCCAATGTCTCGTTCACTCTTGGCATACAGCTTGATGTCATCCATGTAGAGAAGGTGGCTGACAATTGCTCCACTTGATATCAGTTGATATCTGTAGCCAGTCTTGTCACTGAGGGGGTTCAGGCCACTGTTGAACAGCAGTTCAACAGTGGCCTGTACGGTTCTTGGTAGGTCCCACACTTGATGGTGACTTGTGCTATGGGCTTAAAGTTGGGCTCTAGTGTTGTACACCACATCCCCATTGAGTTCCAGATGATGGCTCTTAGGGTCCTCTTGATCTGGTATTGATCTAGGCATTCCAGGATACAGGTGTGGGGCATTGAGTCATAGGCCTTCTTGTAATCAATCCAGGCAATTGTAGAGAGGTGAAAATACCTTCGAGTTAAAATATGGTATCGGAAATAAACAAAGGAAAACAGCCCTCCCCACCCCCCGTCATTGTGTACCTGTCATTTCACTAGAGGGCGCATTGAGCGCAGTGGTATCGAGTAGCATTTTGGGGCACAGAGGAAGAATAAAACTTCTTGTTGTGATACGGACATCAGCTCAACGTGTGTCCCTTTTTCTATTCTTTATCACAGGTTAGTGAATGCATTTAAATGAATGTATACTGCAGACCTTACGAACAGAGGATGATGTTTATTTGGGTAACGAGTGCAACTCGCTAAAGAAATGGGTTGTTGTGAGTTGTTTGTGAGTTAAGGCTGCAGGCTAAATAATGCTAATGCTAGCAGACCTGGCTAATGCGGGATAGTATGTGTGTGGGGAAGCTAACCCAACCTCTGAGAGACTGTTAGACTCGGAACCATTAATGTATTATGCACTCTGTCAAATGGGTTTTATACCATGTTTTATTTTTCTGGTTAATGTTTTGGTTTCAAGAACAATTTTGTGGTTTAATACCAAAGACAATTATAGAGTGTTATAAGGAAACTTATTGACCAATGGTGACTGCATAGTAGTAGTGAACGCAGTTAAAGGAGCATTGCACTCTATATACCAGGTTGTATATAGAGTGCTATAGAGGTTGTAGGTTGTATAACAAAAGTAAATGTAGTTAAAAGTGAAGTACAGAGTACACTATTGTGTTTTGTTTATCTTTGTAAAACAAATGTGTTCATTGTGATACATTGTGGATGTGGTAGTGTCAATGGATTTAAGCAACATTTTGTTTGTGAGAGATTTAAATAGTCTCTAGCTCAGGAAACTGTGGCCATGTACTGTAAACTGGACTAAAGCATAAGGCCATTTCTTTGCACTTAGTTTAATGATACCTGAAGCTGTTCTAAGCTGTTGGGAAAAATAAAACTCCCTGTTGTGAAACGGACATCAGCTCAACGTGTGTCCCTTTTTCTATTCTTTATCACAGCATCACACGTTGTTCAACAGGAAACCAGTTGCCCCTCTACTCATCGTCTTAGGGAGGCAACAAAATGCACAGGTTGGTCAGCCTAGTCTTGCACTTTCTGGTGACAGCTTTGTCTACCAGTAATAGCTGGTGTTTCGCTCCTCTGGTATTCCTGCCTATTCTTTTCTGTGCCCCACTTATGTATTGAGCCATGTGCCGTCTTAGCTGCTATGATGCCTGACAGGAGCTTCCATATGGTACAGAGGCAGATTATTGACCAGTAGTTGGAGGGGACCAGTCCCTTCTTGGGGTCTTTGAGGATGAGATGAGATGAGATAGCCTTTATTTGTCAGTTGCAGTTGACCACAACCGAAATGACAGACCTTGCTGACCGTACATACAATACACAAACATCACATTGGGGAGACAGGTTAGGCTAGGTAGCAAAGGAAAAAACATTGAAATGTGTAACACAAAAGGATAATCCAGGAATGCACAGATATCATCACACTATAAAACAAACCAGTTGATCAAATCCATAATTCTTTAGGTTTTAGAGAACAAGACAGAGAGACTCTCTGAAGGTTAGAGTTAGACAAGACTAGACAAAGACATAGAAGCAGCAGCACGGACGATAAGGGAAGGAGAGGGTGAAAGATGCATCCGCCTCCTCCAAAAGCCAAGAAAGAAGAAAGGATCAGGACTGTCCAGCCTTCAGTTAGCCATTCTAGGTGTCTTTCATTAACTAGCAGCTGGTTCATTTGTGCAGCCAGATGCTCATGGAGTGCAATCAGATTCTTTAGACAGTAGGTGTGAACCATGTCGGTGCCTGGTGCTGTCCAACTCTTCATACTGGAGATGCTTTCTTGGATGTCTGACACTGTGATGGTTATTGGTCCCTGTGTAGGGAGGTTGCTTTAGTTTGCTCTTAGATTCACTAGCTAATGACTGGAGCTGCTTTCTGCAACTTGGCCTCTAGTCTGGTTCTCCATAGAGGGTACTACTTCTTGTAGTTTTTCATCTTATAGCCAAGCATCTCACTGATCACTGCTGCCATAATGTAGATCAGCTTGTTATTCTCAGTAATGGTCGCAGTGGGTATTGTCTTTTTCAAAACATTTAATTCAAATTCTAATTGAAAATCTGACATATTTTTTCTATATTCTGTTGTTACAATTTTCTTAATAAAAGTTGTTAATCATTCTATTTTGTTGTGACCCAGTGTTTTGTGTAATATTATTGTTGTTCTATCATTTCATCTTTGTATGTGACATCTAGCGTTTTCATTTTTGTTTTTGAATTTCTAGTACTTAATTTCAACGGACCGTAGTCCCTAAGAAAATATTTAATTTTTAGCCTTTAGAGAAAATAATTATTCCAATAAACTGGACTGGACTCATAATTCAGACGCACTCTACAGGAAAGAACAGAGCAGGTTGTACCTACTGCGGAGACTCAGGTCTTTTGGAGTGAAGGGCCCACTCCAGAAGACCTTCTATGACTCTGTTGTGGCCTCTGCCATTTTTTATGGTGTGGTCTGCTGGGGCAGCAGCATCTCTGGCGGGGACAGAAACAGACTGAACAGGCTGATCCGAAGGGCCAGCTCTGTGCTAGGATGCCCTCTGGACCCAGTGGAGGTGGTGAGTGACAGGAGAATGGTGGCTAAGCTGTCATAATAATGTTGGACAACATCTCTCACCCAGTGCAGGAGACTCTGACAGCCCTGAGCAGCACCTTCAGTGGCAGGCTGCGACACCCACGATGTGGGATGGAGAGATTTTCTAGGTCTTTCCTCCCCACTGCTGTCAGACTCCACAACAAAGACTGCAGCTAATATCTTCATACACTGAAACCCACACGTGCAATAAATCTGTTATACGTGCAATACTTTTTTCTTGCCTATTACTCAGTTGTACATAGCACTTGTATTTGTATTCTATTTTATTCTATTGTATATATTATTCTATTTTATTCTATTGTATATAGTATTTTATTTTATCTTATTCTATTCCATTCTGTGCGATATCTTATTCTTCCTACTGCTGTAACGATGCAAATTTCCAACCTGTGGGACTAATAAAGGTCATCTTTATCTTTATCTTTATTGGACAGTTGACTGAGAAGTGGTTTCATGGCCAGGTGCGGCCTGGTCCCTTGTTATTCTATGACAAATTAAACAAATAAGAAGATCTGGAGTTATGTCAAACTTGTGTGGCACCCAGAGTATTTTAAGCATTCCTTTAATGTGTTTGTAAACCTATAAATCAAAATAAACCTATCAAAGAATTTGAATGGCCAACAGCATTGCATAGTTGTATAAAAAACGGTCTGTTCAAAAATACCTAAGGGCCTAAAAGACCACAGGAGAAACTAAAGTAGGTGTGTTCAGTGTTTTTCCTTATTTAAAAAAAGAAAAGAAGGAAAAAATTTCAAAGTCTAAAACCAAAATACAGAGGGTTTGGAACAAGGTGCAAACCACTGGTTACAATCAAGAACTGGAAGGCCCAGATTGGACTTTACCACACCACATCTAAAGCCTACATTGTACTTAAATAAATTATTTAGACAAATGTTATAGTTTGTCTTGTACCATAATGATAGATTGAGAAATATATGGAGAAGAAGAAAATAAGCATATCCAAATCATACTATATTATCTGTCAGACATGATGAAAGCAATGTATACACCATGGGCATGTGTGGCTGTTAAAGGAATCAGGCCTCAAGTGCTCACTGGTGATGTGATTGCTGGTAAAAATCTCAAGATGAATTTTTGATTCTATAGAGTATAGGGCTATACTCTCTGCTCAGAGTCCACTAAACGCAAAACAGATCAGACAGATCTTCACAGTGCAAATGGGTAATGACACAAAGCACACTACAAAAGAAACCCAACATTTTCAAAAGAACGAGAAATGGGATATTTTTCAGTTGCCAAACATTTTGCCTGATCACGACCCATTAAAGCATGCAAGGAAGACAAAACTAAAGGCAGACAGATGCACAGAAAAGAACTAACACTCTCAGCAGAGCATGTTGAGGCAGGAAATGCAGCATTTGGTGATGTCTATGCATTCTGGACTTTAGGCAGTCAGTGAATGTAATGTAATTTTCATGCAATTGTTAAAAAAACATCTTTCCAGTTGCCTTTGACTCAATGAGAGACTATGTATAAAAATTGATATAATTTCCTAACCATTGACACAATACATTTTTAAACCTCTTTGCATGGAAGCTGAAAGCCTGCATGTCAATAAGATCTTGTTTAAAATATACTTTGGCGGTGTACCATTTGTAATGTGATGTATAAAATTTATCACCTCATTGCAGATTCTCTGACTAGGTTAATTAAAAGAGCAGTGTTTATATTTTTTATGTTAATCAAAACCATGATTTCAAAATACTGTGATATTTTTATATGCCTTGGATATTGCAAAAACCTCGTTAGCACACTTCTCAGCATATCTGAAAACAATCAATATTGCAGACTGGCTTAGCACTTTGCTATAACACTTGGGGCAAAAACAAACAAATTAACAGAAAAGTAACTAATTGCTGGATGCTATTCAGGATTTGTGTGCTGTGAAATCAGCACCTGGCCTATTGAACTGTTTACCAGTATTAAGACAGAGCCATCTCACACAGGTGCCATTGCACAGATGTCACGCTAGAGTGTTTGATTCCAGGTGTATTTTAGGACAGGAATTAATAATATTTTTCAAAATGTGCCAGTTAGATCCGGTGCCCAGGCCAATGCCATGAATAATAACCTGATGGCTAAAAAAATAGCTAAAGCAATGGTTTGATATAGAGAGATGGGAATAAAAGGTTAAGAAAGGAGGGGAAAGAGACAAATAAATCCAATGAGAGAGTAGGGAGGAGGAAGGAGTTCTCATCCTTTTTCAACTCACACTCTGGTTCATTAATGAGATTGTCACAGCAAAGTCTGGGGGAATTAACCATCTACAAAGAACAGCAAACATATGAGCAAAAACACTAAACACTAACTTTGTGACTCTTTTTTCCATAGTATCTATGAACACAGTCTCTTAGAAAGAAGACTCATTTTCCTGCAGACACAAAGCCTGTCATGAATTGCAGAGCTTGGGGCCCAAATGCAGGTACAGACAAATTAAACCAAAAGTAAGCTTTTACTTTGGCTGGTGAAAGGGCCATAAAGCAAAGTTCATCAGAAAACTAAGACTGCCGAGAAACATAGAGGGGAGGTTAACAAACAATGCAACAAAAGACAGAGGAAGAGCAGGGCTTGAATATGCTCAAGGTCATTAATGGATGCAGGTGTTGTAACAAAATGCAGGCTACAGTAATTAAATACAATGAGGAAGGGAAGTAAAACTAAAGAGACAAAGAAATATTAGAAAAAAGTTAGTGAGAGCGATAACAAAATAGAAAAATGCAGACACACAAACTTAACCTAGGTAAGCTTATATAAGAGGATACGATAGGAAACAATGAAGGAACAAATTAAACTCTAAAACTAAGAGGAAATTATAACAAGAACTAAAGACCAACATCTAAAAATATTATGTTCTGTTACTGGTATGTTCTTTAGCACTAATTAGCACAATGGACCTATACACTTTATGGATTTGAAATCCCAACCAAGCTTGTCCACGATTTAATCTAAATGTAGTAAATTCTGGCTCCAGTAAAACAAGGTAGTTAAATTGGAGGCTTCAGAAAGTACAACTGACAAACTAAAGGGTGGCATGACTGTTGCTATGTCCGTCCTTTATGTATAAAAAACCACAAAAACATACACAAACATGCAGAATTTGCTATCTAATACTGTGGGAAACTAGTCAGCTACATTTCTGCTCAAGGAATATCTAGGAACACGTAATGTTTAGTATTAAGTGTAAGCACACAGGATAAGTTCAGGACAGTCATCCATGTGGTATCAGACATATCTATTCTTAACAGGTTCATAGGAGGAATAAAGTTCCACAGCTTCACTTACTTTATTTGGTATTCAGCGGCTATACCAGACTATTCAAATCCCAGAGGTCATATTTCAACCAAACTGTTGTTGCAGAGGAACTCTTGCTTGATTTATACTCTCAATACAGAAGAACCATATGGACCAAATGATGCTGCACTTCTGCTCTGTCACTTATAGAGTGGAGATATGAAACACATCTCCTTTTCTATAGGTCAAACAGAGGGAAAGGTTGAGAAAACAACAAATTCAACAACTGGAAAAGAATATATGATGTTTCTGGCATCATGCTATTTTGATTATCGTTTTGCTGACTATATAAAATAATATGGCCAATGAGAATGTGCAAGACTGGTATTTTGTATAATGCATGCCATTACAAGCAATTTAACTGAGTGCTTGTTCTTTATCTTCATTAAAAAATAAATACATAATGTAATATATTTTTGTATATGACAATAATTTTATTATAAAAATGCTTATTATATTATAATAGAATTTAATGTTGTTTCAAAAAAACAAAACAAAATTCAATGTAATCTGACATTTACAACAACAACAACACCAACAACAACAATATTGACAATAATAATAATAATATGAATATAAATATATATTTTTTTGTCAGTCGAGGATTTAAACAGTCTTTTAAAATCTGTCTTTTCTTGCAACAAATTCATATGTAGTATTCTATGAATATAGCTCTAGTATAACCAATAGACATAGAATATAACAGAAAATTACATGTCTATTAGTAACAAAAATGGCAGAAAACAGGCCTGCTGCTCCGTTAACTAAGACGTGGGCAGGGTGCTGTTGCTGGAACATGACTAAGAATACATAGGGATATCCATGCGATACTCAGATGAGTGATCTCCACTTCTTGCCTTGAAAAGCAATTGCAAACTGTTAGACTCAGAGTCAAACACCAAAAGATATTTTTGTCCTGGACTGTCATCATTTGTGAATATAAGACTGCACAGACGGAGGGTACTATGTGATTATTCAAGTTGCAGAGATCTGCTAAAGGAGCATATGATTGTAATATTCAACAAAAACATGAAAAGTCACTAGCAGGAAATAACATCTGGTTCATTTTCATTAATCTAGTGATGAGTTCGTTGAGAGCCAGAACTCAGCGAGCAGTACCAAAATTTCTTCTGTACCTTAAGTCATCATTATAATTCTGCTAAAGTAAAGTAGGTTTTAGTGAAGAGGTAAAGGAGGATTGTGATCAGAATGTAACTTTGCTATCAAATTTAAACTTTCATTTACTGAGACTGTTGAAGATGTATTGCCTAAGTTCATGTGATTATATAATGGGCTTATAGACTTGCGTATTTTCTTTATTTCTTAGCCCTCCTCCTGAGTGTGAGTGCAGACGCTTCTTTCTCTGCTCTTAAATGCTTTGCTTTGCTTCTTCCATTGATTTTTATGCCGAATTTTTTCCTTTTTTTCGTATGAGCTTACCTGCGATAGCTTCTGGACACTTATAGATCATTAGGACTAAAGTGTTCTTAACAGAAACAGCAACATTTTTATAGTTACCTTATCTTCAGCGCTCCGTGTGTGTGGCCTACACACAGCTGAAGCCTAATTTACAGCGTCTGGGCACCGAGCAGTCAGCTAAAGTTCATTAGCCTGGAAAGGTGCTAACTGCTAGGCTAACTAGCATCAAGATGCCTCCCCTCTCAACATACGACTACCACAGCCTCCTGCAGAAGATTGCAGCACTGGAGATGAAAATTCATCGCTTAGAAGTAAACGTGGAGGTAAATGGACTGTGTGGAAATGAAACAACCTTGCCATTGATTCAAAACAATGGAGATGAGCAAGCTAGTACACGGCTAAGGAGCACAGATAACATGACCAAAAAAGAATACTCTGTGCATTACAATAAATCCTCAAGCGATAATCACCCCTGGGACTGTCTTGGTGCAAAACCAAGACATAAATCAGGTCTCCTGGAAGGGGGAGGACGTATCACAGGCCGGGCACAGCGAGCTGAAATCTCTGAAACCGACTGGCCTTCACTTCCTACGAGACAGAGAAGCTCTTCTACCCCTTTATACGGGAGGAAACAAAGCTGGACAACCGTGAATAGGAAGGTTAACAACAAACCTCCAAA
>VUQR01025846.1:80690-91822 GCA_015108515.1 Hemichromis elongatus | reverse complement strand
TACAGCCTTAAAAAAAGGTTTCATATGAATTTTCAGTCAAATTTTTGGCTAAACAATGTCTAGATCATGAAATGTTGGTATAATGGACTTGAAACCTGAAAAATATCTTCCACAAAAAAATGAGCAAACAGCAGTAGCAGATATCCTGACTGGGTTCTATGTTAACATTTAGATCCCTCCAGAGTTTTATACACACGGTTTAGGTAAAAATGAAAAAGTTTGACGTTTTTTAATTAACTAGTGTACAGCTAATTTTTATTGAATCTTCACACAGGATATGCTTGTGAACGTGAAATATGGGGGAGAGCAGAACTGCATTGAAGTTCCACAAAGTGATGAATGGAGGACATGCATATTGTATTGAAGAAAGGAGTAATGAACATGCTGTTATTTGCATTTACCTGGTCACCTATGTCAGACCTCGTGATAAACAATATTCTAATGATAGTGAGAACATGAACATGGTTCCATATTGTTTCAGAAAATTCAAAATAAATGTTTTTCAAAAACCATTGCCTCTCTTTAATAAATGTTAATTTCCAATGGAATTTCTCGAAGTTCAGAACAGTTAAATTCACAGTTAAATTCACACTCTTATGTAGTTAAATTGAAATACTCTGTGAGAGTTATATAAACTCTTAACACCTAGAGTTTATATAACATATTTAGAGTTTATATTAATAAGTGTTAAATTACTAACTCCAGACAGATTTGGTATTCAACATTAAATCAGAATTAACATACCAACTCTCTAAAAAGAGTTAAATTAAGTCTCTCTGGTGTGGACCCATATAGACACTTTAATAGAGTTAAAATCAAATCTGACAGTGTTAATTTGGACATGCTGAATTTGCTTTGCACTGACCATCCTCTGTAAACCCTAGAGATGGTTGTGTAGGAAAATCCCAACAGTTTATTAAATACTCATACCAGCCCATCTGGCACCAACAAGCATGCTACATTCAGAGTTATTTAAATCACCTTTCCTCCCAATTCAAATGCTAGGTTTGAACTTCAGCAGGTTGTCTTCACCATATTCGCATGCCTAAGCACATTGAGTGATATGGCTAATTAGATATTAATTATTATATTAATGAGCAATTGAACATGGGTGCCTAATGAAGTGGCTGATGAGTGTATATTAGATGAGCCAGGTACAGCTGATCACAATGAGAAAAAACATCAACCTTGACTCACTCTACATTTATGTGTTTAACTTGTGCTATTGTTTTTCATAAAGTAAATGTTTAATTATAAATATCATTTTGTTCTAATGACTGTCACTCAGTTTCATAATGATGCTGCATACTCTGCCACCCTCTCTGCACAAAACTGTGGTGGATGATAGAAAACACATCCGCCCATCATATATCGTATTACTAAAACGCTGTTTCCTGAGAAGAATAACTAATGGGATGACTGAAAAAGGATCCAGCCCCATGTTCAATATCATTTCAGAAGCATAATCTAGTTTGCCATTTTTTGCTCTTGTCTGATTGTGGGTAATGAGTGCAGATGTTCTCCTTACCTGCAGCAATGTATCCAAAGTAACCAGACATGGAGCTTTCTCCTCAGCAATCAGAAAAACTCAAATTGTATAACATATATAGTCACATGAATGGACAGTTATTTGTAGACCTATCTTTTTGATGATTATATTAAAAGGTAATTCAGTCCCTGTTGTTTTAAATGTTGTGATAAAACATGCACATGAATAGATTTTAAAGCTATAAAGTAATTTATGTAGTATTGTTTTGTATACGATCCTCTTATATTCTATTCAAACCACCAAAGCCAGCTCAATAGTTTTGAGATTTAGCTTGCCAGCTAGCTTTATGTAAAAGCTAGCTTATCTGAAGTAGGTCTCTGCTATATTAAATTGCATTATGTTAAAATGAACAGCTTTTTGTAAAAATCTCGGGGGAACAGTACAAAAAAACCCGGTTGAGTATAAAGATCGTTGTTTAAAATGTTGACATAAGTGAAAATAAACACTGTATATTGTTCAAGATATATGTGTATAAATGCTGTATATGTTGCAGCTCAGCGCTAGACAGACCTATCTCATTTTAACCTTTGGACATGTCAAGTTACAAAGCAGCTGTCTTATAAACCCATCTAGTATTGATCGAGTGTGCTGTAGTTGTCTTTGCAGCCAATTTCTTCTTAATGGTCAATTTAACGATTTTTTTTAAACAAAATGATCAGGTCTTTCTGGGCTTTCTTCCCAGCTGCTAAAGGTTTAACAGCAACCATTTTCATTACATATTCATTTTTATCATGTAGATATCAACAATGCAAACGAAAAGTGATTTTAAACCATATTTAGGGCTCTTACTGGCGAGAGGGCAGAGCAATTTCCAGGTATAGTAGATGCATTCCCCATTAACATTATCCACTATCTAACTTTGTGGATATCCCAGGGATCAGGATAGAGTATTGTGCCCTGGAAAATAATTTTATGCACTGTACTACAGGATAATTGGAACATTTGAAGATTTCTTTGAAGTAATTCTGCCCCACTGGTCTCTGCACACTTATAATGAGAATGTCTCTTCTCTTATACCCAGGAGAAATGCTGACACAAGCTGCTCTCAAGCCTCCTTGAGATCGTTTTATCGTTTTATTATGAGCACTCTTTTAAATCACCCATTGAGGAAAAAAATAAAAGGGTATATTCCCTAAACTTTTCCAATACTGATGTAAACTGTAAATATAAAAACAGCTTTGTGATGTTCCATAAAAAGTGTATATACACATAACTTTTTTTTTTTTTAGAAACTCACTTTTTTAATGTAGATTTTGTGTCAAAAACAAACCGTAGAAGCAATTTTCTTATCAAGAGTACAGAGAGGGAAGACAAACAAATCTTGTTTTGTCTTTGCTGGAGCTGTCAGGATGCACAGTGTTTGTTTTTAAGTGCAGAAGATGAATGTTTTGCAGAAAGGAAACTCTAGCTGTGATGAATAATGGCAGAAAACTGCACTTCTGCCTCTGTTGTGGTGAAGCCATAGCAGCAATAACACAACCACTTGCAGTGCAGGGCAGAGAAAAGGCAAACCCATGAAAATACACACACGCACACGCACGCACGCACACGCACACACACACACACACACACACACACACGCAGACATATTTATGGAACAACTTCACAGAATCAACTTGTCACATACAGACATTTCAGTAAGGGGAGATCATTTGAAGGAAGTGAACTATTTACTGCAATACTGAGCTTGAGTAATAAATTACTTGAAAAAAGACTCCAGGGAAGCAACACAGTAGAGCAAAGCCCAATGAGAGTAGGTAGAAGCACAGGACCTCCCCCCAAAGTCTAGAGACGCGTGGTGGCAGAGGTGAAACAGGCATCTCCAGGATAAAGTGGAGATGATGAGGTGGTGGGTAGTACAATAGAGAGTGTGAAAGGCAGAATGACAAAAAAAAAAGCACTGAGATTTAAAGCACACAGGACAGAAGCTGATTGGTTTACAGAAGGTGGGCGAGAAAATGATTATGCTGGAGTGATGACAACAGAAAGTTAAGTTGGACAGCGTGGGAAAGACTAGGCACCCAAACACCCAAGAACTTATGCATCAACTTCATTTGGTCGGGGGGCACAAGAAAAATCTTTATTGCTGCAAAAATTATATATATAGTTTTGTTGCCTAAACCTAACTGAAGAGCGAATGAGAAATGTGAAATGAAAGTAAAATTAAAGTGCGCAAAAATCTGTCAGGATTATTCCTCGGTGTTGGCTAGTAAAAACAAAAGCATTACCCTTTACAAATGAAGCTAAAGGACTACTTGATAAGCTAAAATATGTGGTTTTGACTAAGCCTCAGTATGTGTAATGCTGGGATTGTAATGAGAGAACAGATGTTTATACATGGCCTTAAAAGAAAAAGAATCAGGTTATTCACTGCTTTAAGCTTTCCTTACCAGTTTGCGATCTTATCTTTCCGCTGTAACTATCTCATTAAATGCTTGAGGAGCATCCCAGCAGTAGGTAAGTAACCAGTGATTCCCCTATGAAGAGCTGGGTAACAAATGAACCCAGTCATTGATCTTCTTTTTGAAGGCAGAAACTTCCTCTTATTATTAAATAACTGGGCTCATGGAGAGAGCACCCTCTGTTTAGGCCAGTTGGGCTGTTTCACAGTGTTATTGATGTGATGTAGAATTACTTTAAAATTCAATGGGTTCTTCCTTTGTACAGAAATAAGAAAGAAAGAAATTTCCAAAGTTTCACTTGGTAGTTTTTGTGTAAACGTGCTGGCGAGCAGACAGACAAAATCCAGCAGTCGACTGGCTAAAGAAAAAAACTGAGGCTTTCTGAACCTGTAGGGATGTAAGCTGCGAAACTGTGCCAGGTCAGCAAAATTCATATTTAGGAAAGGATGACTGACAGCTAGTTGAAGCTCTGGAGCTGACAATGTAAAAATGAATGAAAGAAGAAGGCAATTAACCTCTTACTTTAGAAGGGAATACTGGATTGAACCCATAAAGAAGCAGCTCTGAGCTGATAAGGTTCAGAGAGAACAGCAGACAACAAATCAGATTTCTCTGTCACTGTTTTCTTTCATTGTCTTTGTTAAATTCTATCAGTCATCACTTTAAATCATATAATCCCCACACTAAACAAATGTCAGCCTCTGGGTCCTTTTTGTTTTACCTAAAGCTTTGCCCCTTTTTAATAGTCTGTGCTTAAACTGGATTTACACTAAAGGCCTGATTGAATAACTAAACTTTATCTCGCATTGAATATGTGAGTTTATCTGTTACTTAATTTCTTCTAAATCAGAGAATAAATAGGACTCCTATATAAGCAGGCAATACTGGTATTTGGTTCAATTCAGTTCAATTTCTTTATATAGCGCCAAATCACAACAGTTGCCTCAAGGCGCTTTATATTTAAGAGAGGTTGATCACAAACTGTCTTGAATACAACACCAACTTTCTTCTGAGTTCTTCTTCTAAATTCTGATTGAAGTGCACTTTTACTGAAGTCATGTGGAAGCTCCTCTCGAACAGGCCCAAGGCAGAGAGTAAGACCTGAAATTGAAGCTGTTTGAAGTTTTGCATTTAAAAGTTGTGCACCTTGACCTCCATTAATTCCTGTGAGAACTGCGGAGAATGTTACAGTAATGTAGAAGTTGAAGAGATGGAAAAAGATTGGTGTCCAGTGCTTGAAGGCTTTTAGCCAGCAGACAAGGAAGATATCTGTTGGTGTAGGGCTTTGGAAACATAACAGCTGCAGGCAGTTTCAAGGCTACTCTCAAGTCCTTTGAATAAAGTTTAAGTTAAACCTCCAGGTCTTTTGGACCAAGTGGGAGCTAAGTCTCCATTCGATCTCAGAATCACAATCAGAATCAGTCCCAAGTGTTTAAATTAAAAAAATTCATGGAACAGCTGAATTCAATAGACACATTTTTCACATTCCATCAATGTCTAAATAAAAATTATGAATGCGCAATGACCAAACTTACCAGAAATTGTTTCTGTTTTGCTGGGATGGGATTACACCAAGTTTTGAGGTGAAGAAGATTTCACAAACACATTTTTAATTTAATTTGAACAAACCAATATGAAAACCTTCCACTGCTATTCTTGTGGTGTTTGCTAATGTGTGTCTTGTAAAATAATAAAGTAGAATAATCTTAAAATGAAAAATGCTGCTCATGGTTAGGTTTAATTATTTAGCAACATAACGCACAAACTACTGCATTACGCTGCTAAGCTAGCCCAGATTGACATTACCTGAGTGAATGCCAAAATCTTGTTATTTACTTTGGAACTTACAGAGTCATATGCTTTCATTTAAACCAGCCTAGCATTACACAGATCCTCATTTTTAACCATTAGATGGCAGGTCTAGGCCTAGGCCAACATCCAGTCCAAAAAAACTGCAACTGTCTTAACACAACAGTCAGGTAAATAATGTGTTCTTTCTTAAAAGATCCCCTTTAAAAATAACTAAATTGTTATTTTCCAGTAATTTTATGTTGTCCAGTAATTTTATGTTAAAAATGCATTAAATATTTTAATTCAAGCTGCCTGTGTTAATCATTTCAAGTGAATAACTGCAGTATTTTTTAGCATTTTTAGCATGATTTTCTTTTTTGCAGTGGTGAAGCTGTGTCAGGGATAAAGCAATAAGGGGTAAGTCTTTGGTGCCAAAAAGCATGTAAAAAAAATCCCTAATCTACTCATTTTGACAACAGTTTTACTTTTGGTAAAACCTGAAGCAGGTTCTTTTACAGAGGCATGTGGTGGCTATTAACATACTTTAAGACATGCACTTAACATGAAGACGAGGAATTCTTTTCAGAGGATTTTATTTTATTTCTGATTTGGGCAACTGTCACAGGGTTACAGAATTAAAAATCTGTTAACCCTGCCTGTAAATAATTATTTACTTATTTAAGCACAATTGATTGTTTTACTTGTAAATAAATAATGTAACAGTATTGCCACATGCGAAGGATGTAACAATAAGTTACTGGGTTGAGAATTGGGTTAATAGGGTTAACTGGGTTAAAAGGATTGACAGCAGACAACACTGTTCTGCAAATATTTTGTTTCCAATTCTAAAGAAGTGCCACCTTATCTAAATAACATAAATTATCCAAAAGATGCATTTGTCATTTGCAGTGATAAATGAGAACAGTGTCTATATCAAGAGGTAGAGAGTGGGTCTTCTACTAATTGGAAGGTTGGTGGTTTGATTCCCTGCCTCCCCCAGCCTGTGTATTGAACTGCAAAGCAATAAATTCAATTCAATTCAAATTTATTTATATAGCACCAAATCACAACGACAGTCACCTCAAGGCGCTTTATATTGTCTATATTAAGCATAGAAAAAAGCACTTGTATGAATGGGTGAATGCACCTTGAAGTAAGAAAGCTCTTTTAGTGCTCAAGTTGAGTTAGTAGTGATGATAGTAAGTAGTAGTAGTAGTACGTTTAGTAGCACTGAAACTGCTTTGAGCAACATTAGAGCTACTTCTGTACTGTTTTTTGTTTCCTCCTTTAATTTGTTCCTTATTACCCATCACAAGTCTTCAGTTGTGTTTGTCGTCTAATGCAGTTAGCTTAAAGGTACCGCCGATTTCAGATTTCTAAATGTCTTGTTTTCCAAATGCATACAAGGAAAACCGAGCCAGCTGATTAAAAAATGCAGACCCATTAAATATCAAAATGCACACCCAGAGGGTTTATCTTTTAGTCCATTAATGCAATCTTGGATGGAGGTTGAAAGTGAATTCTTAATAGAGGAATCTTCTTTTGCGCCCACAGCAGGAGCATTTGGAGAATGATCCCTGAGGATCATTTAGTAGTGAGATATGGGCATGATTATTTTGCCTTAGAGAGCAGTGACTTTTTTTTTTTTAAAAGAACAAACAAGAAACAAAAATTACGAAGTTATATTCGATCACGTGGGGTGACGGCTTACAGTAAATTGAAAGAGGACACAAAGTAGCCTCCAGGATCTCAAGAAGCTGTCACATTGATGCAGTACACTCTGATAAAAACATTCAGAGCACATAACTCCCTGGCCTCCTAAGTTTTGTAGTGTGGAAGAGACAAAAAAAAAACAACTTTTAAGTGCAACAAATCACCAAGAGGTTTTTAATGTGGAAAATTTTACCAGAGGCATCAGATGCAGCCCGTTTGATCTTGTGAGCTGTGTTCCTGTGCTGCTTTGTTTGTTTTTGTGGTTGTGCGTGTGTGCATATGTGTGTGTGTGTGTCTGTGTGCGTGCGTCCACGAGTTTGTGCATCTCTGGAGGATGATAAGCAAGGGATTTAGGCCATGGATTTCTAGGTTATACCTAAAAGCCACCTGTCTGTCTAAAACACAGTTAGACGATTTAAAATATTAGTACAAAAATAAGTGTTCATGTGACTGGAGAGGAAATCTCTCTCTCTCTTTCCCTCTGTGTCATCCTAAAAAAGCAAAATAACCTACTTTTCTCACAATAAAAAGCCAGAACCCACTGCTGACTGTTGCCATCTGTCCATTTAATTTGCGTGAGTAAATCTTTAAGTTATTCAGAGAGGTTTAACATTCATCAAGGTCTTTTACAAAAAAAATGTTGACACACTTTAACTCTTACAGCGACTTGAAGGCCAACCATTAAAATCATCCAGCGCTAAATGAGCCCATGAAAAGTCTGTGTGCTGTGGCAGTATGTTATTTTGACTCATTCACAACAAACTCCATCTTCTCACTTTAGGTGACAGTGTAGCTTCCATCTTTTAGTTTTAGTATAATGATAACTGCAGGGTAGAATATTTCAGCCTGCCTGTTTGATCTGCACGAAACAGTTTAAAAAAAAAAAAAAAAAAGCTAAACTCAGCTCTGGTTGTTGTCACAAAATGCCTCATTATCCCAAAACTTCTGCAGCAGTCAAAATATTACAACAGAAAAGGAGACACTTTAACTGTGGCCCTGCAGTTTATGGTTTATTGTGCAAATGTTTTGTTTTAAAGAGGTGACCATCTCGCTAACAACAAAACCTTCTACAGTAAATTTAAAAAACCAAGAAACCAGCTGTATGATTGAAAGTAGACTTAGGTTTTTTTGCTTTAACGTTTTTACACAAACAGAGGGGCCACTGTTTATGTGTGATCACTACTATGGTATTAACTGGTGAACTGCTGCTTGTGTCGCTCAGTAAAAAGAAGCCTTTTATTTCAGATCATTATTATTTGGCTAAGGTAATGCCTTTGTGCTGTTGTGTATGTTTGCAGGTAGAGCATGTAACTTTTTCCCTTGCACTCACCAGGCCAGTTGTCCCTGCTCTGCTGCTTTCCAGAGGGGTGCAGCCTCCTCATCTGCAGAAGTCTAAAGAGAGCTCCTTTACTCACAGCCAGACACACTCTCTGTCTAAAGTCTGTTTAACAATCCTCGGGCTCTTTTGCACCTGTTAAACCATCGCATATGATAATTTTGATACTTTTCATTTATTGGCTTGCCATAAAGAATGGCCCCTGACTGTGAATCAAACCCAGACTGTGGTATTCTAGTAGCCAAATCCTAAACACTAGAATATCAGGGACCTGTGGGAGACGTCACCCAACTATTTTTAGTGGAATATCTGGAATTTATAGTATGTGAGTAATGTGGTGCAGGTTCACTCTGTCTTTCAACTAACTGGCCATTAACCAGTTACACCTTGCTATAGTAGTGGGTGAGACCACTAAAAGATGGTTAGACTGTGGTCATAAAGAGATGGACATGGTCAGCACTAATCCTGACTCAGACTGTGGTGTTTAAGCCAATAAAAATGTCTCCCCCACCACTACGCCATCAGCAGCCACCTGAACTGTTGATAAAAGGTAGGATGCATCCACAGTTTTACGATGTTTACACAATCAAAACCAGGCAATACGTTTCTGATCTTCTATTGAATACATGCTGGTCTTATGCAATACTATTATAAACACCAGTATACATTTGCATTGCAATGCAGATGATACCCAGCTATGTTTATCTATGTAGCATAGTTACTTCTCATAAATCCAGACAGAACTCAGGTTACCTGGCTCTAAAAAAAAAAAAGCAAACTCAGAACCATGTGTCTTACTAGATGCTTACTTTGGATGGCATTACCTTGGCCTTGAGCAACACTTTGACAAATCTGAGGCTAATCTTTGATTAACTTCTATGCAAATATTAAACAAATATGTAAGGCTTCTTTCTTTTGTCTGTGCATTATTGTTAAAGTTAGAAACATCCATTTCACATGCTGAAAAACGAATGTATACATTCATTACTTTTAGGCTAGACTACTGGAATTTATTACTATCAGATTGTTCTAAAAGTTCCCTTAAAATTCTTCATTTAATCCAAAGTGCTGCAGTGGACAGGCACTAGAAAGAAAGATGATATATTTTTTTTCCCGCCTGTCCCGTGAGGTTCTTTTTGCCATCAGAATTGTTGTCTAACGGCCAAGAGAGATGCCCAATGGATTTACTTTACCATCCCGGCCTTGCTGTATTGGACCATTTGATTGACCTTTGGTTTTATTGTTTATTTTATTGTATTTTCAGTTGTTACATACGGGAAGGACATGACTAGGGGAAAGGAAAGTGAGAAAGAAAGAAAGAGAGGGAGGGAAAGAAATCAGTGGGGAAGAGGAAAGGTGACAAAAGGGCATGAAAAAAAACAACAAAAATAACAACAACAACAAAAAAAACCCAAAACAAAACAAAACGGGGACAGGGGGCAAAAAATACATATATATCTATCAATCACCTGGCTCACCTATTGAGAGAGAGAGAGAGAGAGAGAAAAGAAAACAAGCAAAAAAAGTGAAATATAATAAACTACATCATCATGATAGTCTATGTATATATAACAGTAAATACTAAATATTTAATATTATTGTGCAGCACGTAAGATCGACAGTGCACAGTGTGCTTTGAGGTAGCAGCCAAAAAGGGTGTAGTTTGTATCTGTGAGCACCCGTGTGTACACCTGTGAGCATGAGCACGCTCGGATTTAAAAGGTTCCTTCATGAGACGATCTGCTAGAAGGTGTTGTCCCCCAGGGCATGAAGCAGGTATGGAGGAGATTCAGACTCTAGACATCCAGAGACCCCCAGAGGCAACCGTGCCACCCTACATTAGAATCTTTTTATTGGTTCCCTGTTAAGTCCATAATTAAATTGAAAGCCTTCTGCTCACATACAAAATCTTGAATAAACAGGCTATGTCATATCTTAAAACTTCATATTACCATAATATCTCAAACTACAGACTTACTTGTAGTTTCCAGAGTTTGTAAAAGTAGAATGGGAGGCAGAGGTTTAGTTATCAGTTCCTAGGTTTAGTTATCAGAAGTTTGGTTTCTGGAGAAAAACTCTCTAGTTTTAGGTTTAAAACATTCCTTTTTGATAAAGCTTATAAGCCATTCTCCAGTTATAGTTGTTTTAACTCCCCAGGTGTTTATACTACCATTAATCCATTTGCCATTAAACTTGTCGACTCACCTTCCTTTGTCTTTTTAGTTCTGTCTCCCTGTGCACTCCCCCCACACACACACACACAAACATTTTATTCCACCAGTCTTAAAACCTACTTTTATTCTTTGACTTTTAAACTCAGTGAGACTTTATTTCTCTTTTA
>VUQR01025846.1:61857-80670 GCA_015108515.1 Hemichromis elongatus | reverse complement strand
CTGTTTTTTTTTTTTCTCGCCCCCTCTCCCCCCCCCCCCCCCCACCCCCCACACACACACACACACACACATTTTATTCCACCAGTCTTAAAACCTACTTTTATTCTTTGACTTTTAAACTCAGTGAGACTTTATTTCTCTTTTAATTAAATTAGTTATTTAATTAATTATTTTACTTTTTCTTTTATTTGGCTTTTATTTACATCTTATGTAATTTTATAGATCCAATGTACAGCAATTTGTGTCAGCTGTGATGATGATGATGATAAAGTTCTCGCATTTTGTAACATATTTAACTATATACTCTCAACCTTACGGGCAGACCTCTCTATGACTAATGAAATGATTCTCTCTGCTCTCTGTCCAGGAAAGGAGCCTGGAGAAGAGGTCGGCTGGGGCAGTTGAGGATGGGATGTTGGGGTGCTGCTTATCATTTGCACATTTCTTTGGTTAATTACTCTTTGGCCTACTATAGTCTGTTTATTTATGACGAGATGCTAGAATTTTATGTGACATTTTTTATGTGTTTAGGTTGGCATAACGCACCAGCAGAAACTGACAATGTTTAAAACGTCCTTCTGTTGCTTTAAACAGTATGTTCATATTCATGCACACGTAATAATCTAAAATAAGTCATAATAACACAAAAAAAACAACAGGGAAAACTCTTCATGATGCAAAATAATTATCACAATAACTTGTAGCTGAAAAGGATTTTAAAAAATTGCCTGCGTCTGTGTGGGGTTTTCCCTTCACTAAGCATAAAGATCTACCTTTCTTTTTCATCGTTAGGTTCCTGAGAACTGTTTACAAACCAGTGCAGTGAACATAACACTGACCTCTATAGTTGAGGAAAAAGTCTAGACACTGGGATTTGCATTGCAAATTTCCACCACAGGATCCACTGGCACACCTGTCAAGGACACCCACCATCAGCTTAAACTGATTAAAATTGTATTCTCTCTCCACTCGTTTGTTTTGCCAGTGGTGGGCATCTCACAGCACAGTGCTTTTGCCACTCTGTGCAGTGTAAAAGCCAGAGGTCAGTTTAACTCAAATGTAGTGGGGAAATTTTTTTTAATTTGTTGATATAATTTTTGGAAGGCCCAGTCCACCCAATTTCAACACTTGCAGATATAATGAACATTTTAGTTCACAGGCATAAAATGGGTTCTTCTCATCATACATATTCTGAAAATTCTCCAGGATGGAGTGTTAATAATCTGTTACAGACCGAGAAGTGTTTCAAGAATTTCAAGGTGAACAGGTGGCCACTTCACATTCACATTTATACACTGAGGTATGAAATAGATTAAAGAAAGGCATATTTGTAGCTCACCCTCAAAACCGCATGGAGTATGCAGCAGGAAACAAAGTTTAAAAAAAAAAAATCTCTGAGCTGCCAGAAAAGCTTTAACGAAAATTCGCTGAAGTGCTCAATGTCAATTACTGCAGTGAGACATTCAAAACAACAGCCTAACGGCACAACAGTTAATCAAATGTCAAACTAACATCTGGCAAACAGAAATTTAGCACCATGAAATGACTGATTAGCCCTGGGAAAGCATTTCCACAAACCTTGCACTGCTGTCAGTGTTTATGCACAGAGGGAGGTATAATTAATAGGAGCTATATTGGTATTATGGTTTTCAAAATAGCAGCAGTTACGCACCACTAATATGCACCTATATAGCAGAATGGAGACCAGCTCTCATAAGATCAAGGCTGAACTTATTATGAAGCACACAAACACAAATTAATTTACTATTAAAGAGGTTAGATGATACTGTTCCTTACAAAGAATTGCAAATGCAAAATTTTAAAAAAGTAAAAGTAACTGAAGATATGAATAGCCAGAAAACAAAGCAATCAGCTCGTTACTGTTTATGGATCAAATGAAAAAAAAGAAGAAGAGAGAACTAGCTGGGTGGCTCCAGTAAAGAAATTAGAAAAATGAAAATGTTAAATCCAAAATTCAGTGTTAAGCATGCATTAAGACTTGGATGTTGCTATTTACCTGTATATGCACTGGGGTAGTTTATCCTAGGACAATTTGATGTCACTTGTTTCATGTAGTAAGTGACTGCAATCAGAAAAAGCAAAAACCACAGAATGAACACACACACACAGACAAAAAAAAAAAAAACTTCACAAACCAGATGTTTAGGTTTAATTCATTTATTCTGCTCTAATTACCTAAATATGAGATAACAGTTTTAAAAAATGACATTAGGGTTAGGGTAGATTTATCGATTAGGTAAAGGATGCACTGAGAAAAAAGTAAGATGGATTTTTCGGCAAAAACGAGCTTATTAGTTTCAAACAAAGCTGACTTTGACCCACAGTGCAGTTGTTCATGCACTGAAAAGGTGGTTATTCCTATGCAAACATCCTGTTATTCAGTGTAATTGAAAGGATTTCTTGTGGTGAGGAGATCTCAGGATAGGCCTGCACTTACAAAAAAACAAGGAGAAAAAATCTACAAAATAAAGGACAGTCCTTCAAAGCAAAAAAAACCAATAGTACAACATTACGCTGCACACGCTCACAATTGAAATCAAATATAGAGACATGATTTAACGATTTTCATGTAAATGCAACCATTTTCGTCCAAACACATTTCCAAGACCTTGGAAAATGTGGCGAACTACATTTTTTCCACTTGAAAAAAGATAACAGAGATAAAACAGGATAGATACTAACACTGAAATAAAAATGGACAATAAAAGGGCAGACTGAACATTAACTTGTTTGTTCACAAGCCTCCCAGTTTATTCTAGAGCAGCTGATGTGTGAATGATGTTGTGTGGCCCGGGTCACATTTGGATGGTTGTATTATCCGCCCCGCTGTGTCACTGTTTGGAGAGAAGTATATTTGAGTCTGACATCGTCTGACTGACCCAGCTCTTTACTGACCCTGTAGACACTTAAACTGAGAAGCTCTTACCTTTGTCGATATAAAGCCCTTGGATAAAGAGCTTCATAAAGAGGTAGCAGCTGTGTCATCCGTATTCCACACACGCATTCATGCTTGCACGTATCTCACGTATCTCACATCTCGTGTTTCTAGGTTTTCTTTTTGAAATCAGACAGCTTCTGCCCACAGTAGCAGAGCATTGATCGTTGTATCAATATACGTGAAAGGCCTCTGTCATGATGTCGATTTGGCCTCTATTTTTAAACTTTGACAACTGATCCAGCCATTAAGCCAAAGGCTGTCATTCGTATCTCTTTTTATTGTGGTGTGCAGCACAACCTGACATGTAATCTCATTGTTCACTTATCACTCCTGGGCAGCTATGGGAGTCAGGGTTACTTAAACAAACTGTTTGGCTGCCTTAAACGCCATCTGATCTATACAGTGGACTTGGGGAAAATATTATGCTTCTGCAAGAGTAATTTGAGTCTAGCAACCCCCACAGCCTGTTACCAGTAATCCTGTAAGACTGTCGGATGCAGAGATGAAATGACAACCGCAGCCAGAGTACCCAGGATCCTCCTGCTCTCCTTTAACCTGTGGCCTACTTTCAGTGAGAAAAGAGTGCTCTCGCTGTGGTTGGACTGTTTACACAAGTCAGAGGACGCTCAACACGTTACAGGAAAATCAAAGTCAGGTAATTGTATGTTCAGAGTGGTTCAATTATTGAGAATACAAATAGGAATTTTTGTGAAGACAATTATTTTGTTTGGTTCATTACATCACAATTATCCTCTATAATGTAAATGCCAGAAGAATTATTATGCAGGGAGCTTCTTGTTTCTCTGATTTTAATTAGTGTTTAATCAAATATGTACATATTTTAAGCAAACTCCCATGTTGCTGATAAGAGCAATGCTCCTTGTTGTCTTTAGTGCTGAATCATCGCATTGAGCCTGTGCTCAAAAATTGGTATTCATAAAAATACCTGCGTCACAAAAACAGCAGCAAACAATAGAAACGGGAAGGTACATGGAGGAAAAACTGCATCAGCACTAACAGAAACCCAATAAAATGGTAACGTTATCAAACTTAGCTGGATGCTCAAAACTGGTGGTGAAACAGACAGTGAGAGCCATGACAAAGCTCATGAGGTCATACAAACAAAATGTGTGGAGTGGAATTGAGTGGGAACATGGAATAGCACCTGTGATTATTCTTTTAAAAATCTTTTTAGAATTATAGCACACTAATTTTAAAGATAGTTTAGATTTTATTCCCATTGTCAAGATAACCTAAAGAGTTAACACAACACTCATAGTTAAAAGTGAGCATTAATGGTGGTGATTTAGCATTTTGCTATCTGTGTAGTTTAGCAAGAGGTACCCTGGTATAATTCTTGGAAGTCACAATTCCTGGCCAATGTCCCAGCATACAGTTCTTGTAAAATGTTATTTGAACTAATCATCATATTCTACTCTTATGACAGCGCTGTCTTATGACAGACTCTATAAATGCTCTGTTAAAAAAGCACTATCCTTTTTTACAACTAAAGTATGGACCAGGGCCAGAAGGTGGTTTTAATAATTTATCCTGTGGTGTGCTCGGGCGGCACACTGAGGGTGGTGGACACCGACAGACTCATTAAACTGATCCGCAGACCCGTCACACTGTGGGCGTGGAGTTTAACTCTCTGACACTCTCTCTCTTAACTTTCTAACAGCAGTTTATAGTTGCAGCCAATACTGGACAATCTTCACACCCTTTCCATCTCCTGCTGGACAGCCATGGGAGCTCACTCAGTGACAGATTCAACTATGATGCATCACGGAACGCCGAGAAATCCTTCTTGTCTGTGACCATCAAAGCTTATAGATACTCCTGTTGATACCTGGGCTATTTCTTGTTATAATCTCATGTAGTATTTTGTTTATATTTTACACACTGTTGTTAGATTTTTTTAATATCTAATCTAACAGTTTACTTTGCGCAAACTTGTTTAATTTATTGTTATAATGAGTTTACATTTTCCATCTTTTATATTTATATTTGTGTAGTCGGTGTACTGTGATTCTGATTTAGCTTTGTCACCAATGCATCTGTTATCACTGAAGCTCTGCAGAACATTAGTCACTTTTGTGCAGTGGATAAGTTTTCATCTAATTACAGGTTAGTAGAAACACGATCTGTTAAGTGTTTACGCGTACAGTACATGCACTAAAGAATATGTGCTCAGCTCCTTCACATACACTGCAGCTCACACACTCACACAAGTCCAACCAGCATGAAAAAAATGACATATTAGGTCATTGGACAGCCATAGAGTGTCTCTTAGGGATTTGGTGTACCAGGTCATACATTCAATAATTGTTGGGCAATGAAGGAGGCAAACAAACAAACAGAATTGACCAACAAGTCCAGTTTAATTTGTTGCTATTCTGGACATCTTGACTGCTGTGCGAATGTTGCACTGAAAAGGTTTAGGACCGCTGTTTGAAGCCTTGTGTTTTCATTTCAGACTGCTGAGGGGAGAAAATCAATGATTATCAAAAACTCAGTTGAAGCTTTACAGATTGTTTGGTATTGGGGGTGGTGCTGGGAAGCAAGAAAAGCTGAAAACATAAGGTCAAAGACAAAACAATCAAAAAGGATTGAAAAGATTATCAAGTCATCCGATGGCAAGAAAATTACAATGGCATGAATAGACAAGCCGATCAATTTTGAAACCAAGTCCTGGATAACTGAGATATTAAAGATCCAAAATATAACTTGAAAAGCAAGAAAACCTCTGAGCAGCAGAAACATTTCTCAGAAGTAATGCCTGTCTGCAAGAATTTCTTATGTTTCCTGGGTCAACAAAATCATAAGCAATAAAAGCAGGATGACCTTAAAGTCACAGCTTTTCTTTAAGAAAACCCTCAGACACATAGTAAGTGGGATGCTTTAAGTAATACTTTTCCACACTAATTGATTGCACGTTGCAAATATCTCACACATACTTAACAATGATGCTGGGCCGAGTGTCTTTATCTTCCAGTGAGTCGATGACCGAGCTGTATAATGATGAAACTGGGAGAAGTGCCAGAATATTACACGATAATATGCTCATTCGCTAATAGGTAGAGTGGCATTATGGGGTTTAAATTGCATTTAACCTTACTGTCATGGTCAGGTGTTTTGTTTTTTCTGTGTTCTGGCTTTTTGGTTATTCAAGTTCTGTTACGATTAAATATCATCAGTTTGTTTATTAGTTTGCCTGTGGTTCAGATTTTGTGTCTTTCTGCTTGGTGTCTATTTTGTGCTTTTATTCTCAGTCCCGCTTTAGTCTCCTTTTGTTATTTGTAGTTATAGTTAAGTCCACGAGTTTGCTTTTTCCTGCACTCCTATGTTCGTTGTTCCGTAGTTTATTCCTATTAAAGCTGTTTGGTTTTTTTCCTGTCTCCCACGTTATGCATTTGGGTCCAACTCCTGCCTGCCACACACGACTCTTACATTTAACTTTATAATGAAGCATTTAACAAGGGATCAGATGGAAATTGGCCTTTGCCAATCCTGTTTCATATGTTTGTTCATCAGTGACCACTATCCCTCTAGCTGAATAAATTCATTGGAAATTAAATATGAATGGACCAGAAGAAAATAAATGCTAAAAATAATTTTATTAATACTAAAAAAGTTAAATATATATCATATTTATAGGTTTTATAATTCTATATATTTGTATTTTAGTTGTTTTTTAATATATAGTATTCCTGTATCATGTAACGTGTTTATTATTTTTAGCTGATAGGTAGACCGACCCTATCTGTCCATTCATTTGTCATAAAAGCAAGTGACCAAATAGTTTAGTATTACATAGCAGAAAGACACGAGACACCATGAAGTCATTGCACTTACACCCTGCAGCAACTAAACCTTTTCAACTGAGCTTTCACTCTATGTGCTATGCACCAACACTAAGTACCTCCTGTCTTCAGCTAAATGTTAACACAGAAGAAAACAAATGCTGTTTAACCATCTTTGTGAACCTGTCATACATGCTGAGTAAGGCAGCAGTCAGTCATGATCTAATGAAGCTTATGAGTAAGTAGCAAAGATCTGTAGTCGCACGTCTGTCTACTTCCCAGGTCTTTGGTGGCTAATCAAAGCTTTTCCATACTTCCACTTTCCCACACTATCAAGCTGATTGGGACATCACAGATCTAGTCCAATTATCTTTCTCTTGGCTTTCCTCAGGCCAATCAGCATTTACTCCGCATATCTTAAATCTAACTCCCTTGCAGACGCCTTGGTGCTACCCAGTTCCTCCACATCACCACCTTTACCTTGTTGCTCCATGCAACCTTCCATCTTCATCTCCACCACCAGTGTCTAGACTCCACCCTAACCCCTATCACTGCTGGGATTCTGTTCTGCTGCGATGGGCCATCAGAGTGTAACCACCAAATACCTCAAACTGAATTCTGCACATCACTAAATGATGTCCAGTTCCTTCTAATGATCTCTCCTTATTCATTTCATTTTATGAAGAAAGTTTTTGCCATAATTCTTTGCAATGCTTTTTGTCATGTGACTATTGTGATAAAGCTGTGGCTGTTTAGATTCAGGTTCATACCAGATGGCCGGCCCTCCCTGAGCCTGGTTCAGCTGGAGGTTTCTTCCTGTTTAAGGGAGTTTTTCTTTTTTCTTTTTTACTGTATTGTGAATAAAGTGAGATTTAAAAATCATTGCATGTTGTTTTTTTATTTACATTTAAAACCACGTTTTAACTTTTTCAGAAGTGGTTTTCTATATATTATTATTATTACTATCATATTTTTAGCATTGTATTCTTAGCTGACTGAGCTGAAGGGTTAAATGAAGTTCTTGATGTTTGTTTTCTGGTCAGCAGTCACAGGTTCAACCACTTTAATAGTCATATTACATGTTGCCCTAGTACATTTGAGAAAGACACAGAAGCTCTCCCTGGGGCCCACTTAGAAAAACAGTGTCAACACATAATGTGCCATTGTACACAAAAAAACACAAGATGGGGTAGTCATTCAACAACAATCCCCAGCGAACCCAGGATTGCACTGAAAATAGTACTTTGTTCCACTATGTAATTCAATCCCTACACCAGTACTTGGTGGTTGATGGTGTAGCCAGTTTAAGTAATTAGTTCAATTGATAAAAAAAAGACAATCAAGATGACTTGTTATATAAGTTTATAAGCAAGCATTGACCAAAAGGCTCCCCAGGTGAGAATGTTGGATATGGTTCAAATAAAAATGAATGCAATGAACAATATATCAACACTTTTATTGATCTTGTATTGGAAGAAGGGCACTGCAGAATGTTTGTATTTAGTTACTGAGAAAAACTAAATTCTCTGTGTTACAATTTCTAGATTTTTTGTCCACGTAGAGTTTGACATCCTAATGGGAGGGAAGTGTATTAACTTTCCTAGCCTTACAAAGGTTTACACAGCTGAGGTTTCTCGTTTCACACTCCTCTTTACTGAGCCACAGGCCATTTAAGGACTCAAAGACTAAGGCAACAAAAAAAAAGACTGTTAAATTTAAACCTTATTTTTTAATGGACAAATGAGTGATCACAATGCAGGCAGCTATATTAGTTATTCTTAAGCCTGCATTTCCAGCTACATTTCCAGCAGGTTTGTAGTAAGACAATAAGTATGTTGAGCCCTTGTCATTTATTTAATACCCACCTAAATGGTGTGTTTAGTTTTGGAAAAGAAAAGAAAAGAAAAGAAAAGAAAAGAAAAAAGAAAAATGGGCATGTCTGCTAACCTTATTACTGCTAACATTAATAGCACCCACAGCCAGATCCCACACAACACGTCATGCTTGTTACATTCAGTATTTAATGCTTTTCGTGCACTGCTTGTACAACAGCCATGCAGCTGTCACAGTAAAAAGGATTTCTCCAAATTATCACTTTGATCAAACTAGTGAAGTAAATCCACTGTATTAATGCCATGACTGAAAACTTTAAATAACTGAGTTGCCACAAACTGATAAAGGAATAATTTTTCTTTCTAAAACAGTGATACAAACACCACAGCAATTCAAATGTACTTGTAATGTTTATTTAATACGTCGGGGACAAAGACTTCCCTCCCATTTCCAAGCTGTCATGAGACATCAGTCTGTAGACATCATAAGTCCATTTCAATGTCAAATCTGCACTCTTTTCCATTCATTATATTTCCATTTGTTTATTTTTTCACTAGTAAGTTCATTAAAATATTAACAATAAAATATTAATAATTAACTCCTGACTTGGTTTAGTTTGATAAATTGTTGATTGGTGAGTTCTTGAAACACTAATAACATCTTTTTTCCTTTGTTTCTCTTTAATAGAAATTTATTTATTTTTTTGTAATTTTTGTATTTTTTATTTATTTTTGCATAGCAGTAATTTACACAGAATAATGTGACAGCTCAATTGGAACACTGCACCGTGGCGGAGTAATATCAAGCTCTATTTGTCAAGGAAGTGTTTTGGACTGCTGATCATACGATCTTTATAGTGTCAGAAATGAGAAGCACTGAACTTATTTATTATTTATTGAAACCACGAAATGCTTCTTTCAGTCAGGTTGTAGATCACAACCCCCCCCCCTTATTTCTCCTCTTCGGTTGATTAAGAGTAATTCGTCTCTCCAGCCAACTAAGGTTGTTATGGACAAAATAACACATCCATCAATGACTAAGAGATACATAACAGTAGAGATTAGGTAGCTGCCTTTGAAGTTGTTATAGATGACGAATGAATTCACAATTCTGGTGCTAAAAGAACTTTTCAGATTCTTGCTGCTACTCTCAAATGCCTTTGGTAAATTTCAGGTTATGGTTAGCACCCATTTTGCCTCTTGTAAAGACTGTGCATCAAATTAAGCAAGATAAGATGAGATAAGCTATAATTTATTTACCCCAAAACCTGGGAAATTATTGTTTCCCAAAACGGGAAGAAACAGGTTAAATACATTCAAACAGCAGGTTTTGTATTCAATACAAAATAATCCAACAAGGTCAAAGTTACAGGAAATGTTTTACTGTCTGTAGAGGGTGGGCTGGTGTATTTACATATTTGTTGTTATTTATTTATCTATTTACTTATTCATTTATTTAGGCCCACACACGCGTGCATACTTATCTGCTACCATGCAACCAGACAGGGCTTGCAACCTGATTCCTTAGTATTAGAGGTCATCAAAGCCCGAGCCAGCATCCACCAACCTGCCACTGATTCCCCAGTCATCACAGGTCAACACTCAGAGAGGCAGCACCACCTCTGCTCTCTGTCACCTTCACCCAGCATCTTTAATGATGACACAGTGTGAGAAACAGGCCTCTGCTTAGATTGCGAGCGGATTCTCCAGGAATTATTCCTTATCAGACATTTTATTTGCCTCCTAGCTGCAAAACCAATTGAATTATTTATACTCAGCACTAGGTATAAAAGAAAATCATTTACCTGCTATCTTTGGCATTCTCTTTGAAGTGTTGTAAAAAAAAAATCTGTTGATGTAATTGCTTGTGGTTTATTGCCTTCTTCATCTAGATGCTAGAAGTAGGATACTTCTATTATTCTGTGCTAATATCAAAATAGGAATGCTGTGGTTCCAAGATCAACAGATGCCACCATAAAAAAGCATGCAAGCGAACCAAAACAAAAACAAAATAAAACAAACAAACAAAACTATACAAAGAGTTTAGGTTTTTTTGTGTTACCATGCAGGCACGATCAACACATGGGACTCATGTGAGATGATTATATTATGCATTTCATGACATGCTTCACATTAAAAAACGACCTGACCTGGGGCGGCTCGTTCGCCTGGTGGACGATATTGCATTTTCACCTCCCTGTTCAAGACTAATGAAATATTCAGTTTTTGCCAAATCCAATGTCATCCCACCCAAAAATGTTTTGTTGTTCCTCACTGGATCCGATATTCATAGTAATTGCCTGATCACTGTGGGGACCAGAGGAAACAGGATACAGTACAGTATGTACCTGACGCATCAATGGCGTCATCAGTTGTGTTCTTATTGGGACTGAATAGCAATTAGTAACAAACAGGAAACTATCTCAGATTGCAAATGCATGCATTCGGTTAGCATACGCTGCAGACTAACAAGCTGAGATCTCTAATCTAAATCATTAGTGTCTAATGGGAATTGAATTGAAGGCTGTTGACACTCTCTCTCTCTCTCTCCCCTGCATGTAGAAGCAATCGCAGTATCCTGTTTCTGTGGAGAGCATTAATCCAGAAAATAACCGTTGTTTGGTTCATGAATAAAATAACTGTATATTTGGGCAGATGGAAATATTGCAGGAAATTGCTGAAATCAAACTAAGGTGCATGACTATTCACTACAATCTGCTGAAACAAAGGCCTAAACAACGCAGCCAACTTTCATTTTGAACTCATGTGGTTATATTTTGTAAAACTTCTGAGCCCTCATTTCTTTAAACTTTGAAAGGACAATTGATAAATTGGCAGCAATTTTTTAAATTTATTAAAACAAAGTCTGAATACTTCTAATGAGCTTGAAAGTCAGTATGTTCCACGAACACATTTATTCTTCAACACACTCTGAACACTCTAGGTTGTATATAATTGTAATCTTTTTGCATGTTGGTCTTTTGTTCTGTTCTCCGTCAAGATGATCCCACGCTGCTTCGATAATGTTGAGGTTCGTCTGTGATAAATAGTGATTTATTTTGTGATTTTACATCCTGGTATGTTTTAACTCCATGTTTGGGATCAATATCAAGCTGAAAAAATAAGCTAAATATTGAATATCAATGATATTGAAGCTTGATTTAGAATATCAGTATCAGGAATATCAATCTCAAGCTCAAAAATCAAACTGTTGCCAGTTTCCAGCTGGCATTGCATGTTGGATTTGTACCTGACTGTACTTTTCTAACTTTTCCATCAGTATTGCCACACTACACCATTGTATGCAAAAAGTTTTGACTCTAAAAGTATCACAGTGATGTGCCGCAGCAATCGTGTAATCAGAATAAGTAAACTTTAATCACGGATCAGGTTAATTGTTCATGAATTTTTAATTTTTTAAGATTTAGTCAATTCCCTCTCAGAGAAAAAGGTGTCCTTTGCAGGAGCTTAACTGCATAATAAGCAAGATAGTGAAGTGATGTGGGAGGAAAATATTGACGTTGTTGAATAATTATGGCAGAAGCAAGGCTTGGCTTATTAGAGGCACCAGTGGGATTAGCCACTTTCACACAGGACTCTCTGATTCCCAAGGATTACATGTAACTTTGGTCAAAGTTGTCATGGAGCTGTCAAAGCAAACCCTACAGCTGGGAAGTAGATAAAGTAGTTGAGTGAGTGGAATGTTACCTAATCTAAACTAATACGGTGTATACACAGAGGAACAAGAAATGCTGTTTAGAGGATAAGAGGAAATCTGTCATTTTAAATCACGTGTATTGTAAGTATTGCCAGAGGGGTTTCAAATGGTATTATATATAATTACTCTGTTATTACAGATTGTAATGTTTACATAGTTAAAGACAAACTTCATATCTTGCTGCCTATAGCTATAAGTATGTGCTGACCTGTGCACTGCTTATATAAAAGCTAACTGCAAGGGTTTAATGTAAAGCATTACCGGGATTCCATGAGTACAAACAGACCTGAGCGTCTCTTTGTTTATCTAAAATGTTGCGTTGGTTTCATTTTTTTAGAGCACTTGGAGAGCTTGTCCTTTGGAGTTTAAAGTGATCCAGCTCTGTACCAAAATTTAATGCGTTCTTTTTCAATAATGCCCATTTATAACACTGTGAAGAATATCTTCTGTTTGCAGATGATACTTTTTTTTTTAAATTGTCAATCAAATTTAAAGAAAGTGACAGGTAAGTTTAAAAAAAACAGTCAAATTAAAAGTTGGTTTACGGTATTAATCCAGTGGTGGGCAACTCCAGGCCTCGAGGGCCGGTGTCCTGCAGGTTTTAGATGTGTCCTTGATCCAACACAGCTGATTTAAATGGCTAATTTACCTCCTCAACATGTCTCGAAGTTCTCCAGAGGCCTGGTAATGAGCTAATCATTTGATTCAGGTGTGTTGACCCAGGGTGAGATCTAAAATCTGCAGGACACCAGCCCTCGAGTATTAATCTATCCTCTGCATTTAATTACTCTAAATGTGTGGTTTGTTATCGAGATTTGAGGGCTCAAATCAAAAGGATTATCGTTCACACTTTGAGATTATTTACCAGAGAAAAGCTACCACTTGAAAAATTGCCAACATTACGTATATAAAGATCAAAACAACCGCGGCTGTTATTTCAAATAACACTATGCACATACTTTATTAAATCTTTAAGACCTTATAATTTTATTTAGTAGCCATATTTGTGTACACACAAATTGCTGTTGGTGTTACTTTTAATATAATCTATGAAAAGAAAAAGAAAACGAAAATAGAGATCCCTGTGGGAATTTATGCTTGACTCATACTTTAGGTTACAGCATATTTGTTTGCAGCACTGGTAATGTAGCCAAAAGACAAATACCTGCAATAAAGCATATAATCACACCAGAAACTGTCATACTGCTCACAGAGATAATTTCTTAAATGCACTCTCAGCAGAGCCTAACTCAGTTTGGTCCAATGAAAGCAGCTGGAACAAAGTTTCACTCTTCTGCTTCTGCCCATCATCGCAGGAGGAGATCAGACCAGAGAGAGACTATGACTCATACAGGTCTGCTATGGAATAATAGATTTTATGATAATCAGTGCTTTAAGTCTCCAAGCGCTGACACATTTGTCATTGTCTCATTGTGAGATTGCAGCATCACCTTTGTGTGCAGTTAACCTGAAGGGATGACCTGTCGTACAGGGAGTGCTGAGTCCTTTCCCTTGAGAAGATGAGGGCATCATCCAAGGTCTTTTATTTCTTTAAAGTGTTGTAGGGTATACACTCACCAGCCACTTTGTTAGGTATACCTGTTCATTTGCCTGTTAACACAAAAATCTAATTAAACAATCACTTGGCAGCAAATCAATGTTTTGATGCATGTAAATATGGTCAAGATGTCTCCAAATACAAAGTATTAAAATGAGAAAGGTGATCTAAGTCAGTGGTTCCCAACCCCCGGGCTATGGACCGGTACCGCTCCGTGAGTTGTTTGTTACTGGGCTGTAAGAGTTGAGGCTCAGGTGTAAAATTTATGGTTTTCTGATTTTTTATCAGTTTTTATTGTTATTTTGTATTGCTTTATAGTTAATTCGGTTTCCTGGGTCTTTTCCTGTGTGTTATGAATACATTTTCTTTTTTGGTACCGTACTAGTTTTATTTTATTGTATTCATCCGCAACATCTTAAAGGCCAGTCCATGAAAATATTGTCAGAGATAAACCAGTCTGTGGCGCAAAAACGTTTGGGGACCGCTGACCTAAGTAATTGTGACATGCTTGTTGGTATCAGAAAGCCATACAGGTCCTGGATATATGGCTGTATAGCATGCATTCACCATCTTGAAGAATTAAGGAGTTCTAAAACCAAAAGGGAGAGCAGCCCGATGCTAGGACTGCATACCTAGTAAAGTCTGGTGAGTATGGTTAAGAAATGAATTTTGTTTAAAGTTTTATGCATAATGAAAAACTTAAAATAGAGGAATTCCTTTGGCACACGCCTCTCTTTTAAAATCTGGTATCAGAGATGCTTTCACCACAGCTGCAAGGAATTTAAACAGCTGAGAAATCTGTTGTTCACTGTTTTGCCCTCAAAGAAGTGAATTTTTCGGGGGGGGTGTTAATAAGTTTTTTCACATTTGAAAGGATAACTGTTTCTTAAATAAAGAGTAGTATGCTGCTATCGTAAAAAGCTCCAAGGATGGTTTTATGCTGAAACAAAAATGGAAAATCACTAAAATTCCTACATTAAAAGCTCAAAATATACACACTATTTTCTGGATTTTAGTTATTATTTGTCCTAATTTTACACATTTTTTATATTACCAAATAATCAAATAATGTAACGTATTCTTTCAATGTTTAAAACAAAGACCATGGACATTAGTTTTATTTTGGAGACCATCAGTAAAAGTTTTTTTGAGAAATATACAATTCAGTCCATAATTTGTTGGAACCAACAAAAAACAGTTTTTGTAGTTTAGTTTGTTTTTTTTTAGTTTACTGTCTGTTTACCATCACAGTGGATTTTTAAAAGAAACAATTAGTTATTTCATGACAAATGGAGCATAAAGTGTTGAATTTGTGTCTTAAAGCTTTTCGCTGTAATTTGAAATACAAGGCCTAAGAAAGTGCAAGTGAGGGAGACCTTCATTAGGCCTAAAAACCAAAAGTGAGATCAAAAAACTTTCTTTCAACAACACCAAAAGGTCTAAAAAACCACAACAAAACAGGACAGTGTGACCTCGACTCTTCTCTTATATCTAAATATTACTCAGAGCTATTGACAACAACTACAAACAACAACATAAACAGTTGCAAGAGTAGCAACAGTAACACCTTTTACAAAGGGCCATAATAAGTTCTAACTGAAATCAAATAATACATATATTTCAGTCTACAGGGTCATAAAACAATATTGACAACTTAATTATTAACATACATTAAAGTGATTATCTACAAAATTTAAATAAGCCCAAGTGCAATAACTAATAGACTAAAAGTTTAGACAATTTATAAATCATTGCATGTTTGTATTTATTTTATACGTTTTTGATATAGGGTTGTAAGATCAATTAAAATATCTCCTTAGAAAGTATTTAAAAATCCCATCACAATGTGAGGGAGACAGCTCAAACTGAAACAAATGAAATTATTCGTGTCCATAATTAGCAGTCAGTCTTAGCTGATAGATGATCGCCTCATTCTGTTACAAACGTGCACCTGACTGTGTCGCGTGAACTCCAATTTTCCACAGAGTAAATTTATCTGAACAACGTCCGGTAGATGACAGTAACAAAATGCAGGGGGATGAAGAGTCACAGAACAAAAGATCCACACATTATTGATTGTATAACCACCAGATCTCAAAGCATTGACCTAAAGCTCAGATTTTTGTACTTAAGAGCACCACATTGTTGCTCTCCGTGCAGCAGCTTCCATTTTATGCTTTCATCCTCCTCGTAAAACTACATATCGCTTGCCTCAGAGCCTGGCAGGTGATTCACACAGTGGTCATTTTGATGAAACAATTAAATTATACTGACACATGACTATTTAAACCTGAATACAATTTTCACTAGCTGATTTCTCCACAATTAATTGTGAAGAAGAAGATTATGGAAAGAAATAATATTTTTTTCCCTCAGTTATCAATGGAAAAAAAATATTTTAAATATAAATTTTGCATATCCAGAAATGATCACAATATTTTGAACCAAGGACCGCATAATTATGACTCACCATGCCATGATTACAAGACTGGGATTTTTATCTCTTTATTATGATAGAGCTGTTTTAATTATAAGAAGAGTCTCCATCAGTTCAGTTCAGCATTTTCTTTTTTTTCCCCTCATAAGCGCTGCAAGAACAGGGATCTTTGCTGACAATAAAAAGCTATTTTAATTTGTTGTTTTTAAGCATGAGGAGTATGGTTCTCTATAGTTCTGAGAATCAGCCAGTATTTAGCAATATTTTAGTCACAGTTATATAGAATCACTTTCTTTTTTTTTAGTACATTGTAATTTTGGCTGCTCACATTGTCAGCCTATAAACTGAATGGTTTTAGAATGAGAGCAATCTGGCTTCAAACTTACCATATACTGGCACTTTGACAGGATCCCTTAGCATCACATTTTAATGCACTGGACTCTTCTATAACATCATTAGACTTCATTAGAAGTCACTAAATGTCTGGTACAGACAGCATTACTGTAATGAAAAAAAAGAAAATTCAGTGCTAACGGGCTCAGTAATGGTGAGAAGTTTCATTTTTAAGGCCGAGTCTGTGCATTGATAAGATGCTACATTGCACATCCAGATCACCCTTATTAAAAAAATTTATCAAACTTCCTCACTGTTAAAATGTTAATATATGTTTGTCTCTGCTTTAAGGTTTGATGCATTGTGCCTTCAGATGGGCTCTTGTGCATACTTTTTGTTGTAACAGGTTGTTATTTAAGTTATTGTTGCATTCCTATTAATTCAATTAAATCCAATCAAATGTTATTTATATAACACCAAATTACAACAACAGTATAACAGAAAAATATTTAAAATAACAGCATTTGGCTAAAAATAATTATAAAAGAAATTATTTTTCCCCCTTAAAAGTGTATATTGTTGTTCTTGTATTTTTAGAGTATTTCCTGTTCTGTCCCCCTCCTTCTGAGAAAAACTGTTTGTACTGAAACCACAAACACTCCAAACTGATTCTTCACCTGTTTTGCTCTGGCCACGTGAGAGTTTGTGCAGGACATGGAGCCTTTTGGGAAAATAGACACCAGTCAGTCTCTGCGTTCAAGCTCGCCAGAGTAACTCAAAACCTCAGACTGCGTCAGAGAGAGGAAAAGGATGGTATGGCAGCAACAGTTAAAAGAAAGTGTCAAAGAGGAATGTCTGATCTTCAAAGTTGAACTGTTCTAATACAGGTATGCAACAATGTTTTGGTGATTTGAAAGAGAGCGCTTCTTTAACAATTCAGTTCAAAGCGCGGCCTATAAGTCAGAAAGTTTCTTTTTTATTTCGAGAAGAAAAAACATGCAATTGTTCAAATTTAGGTGGAGATGAAAGAGTCATTGTCTACGTGGAACATGATGGTGTCTGTGCGAAGGGAGAAGATGGAGAGACTTTGATATTAGTGAGATTTCACTCAGGAATTTTATACTGGTCTATATTATCAAACCAGTCTACTGCAAATTAGAGTTTTATAGAAAAATACAGTCTAACTTATTTGAAGCCCACTCTACCCTGAGGCTAACTCAGAACTGAGTCACACTGGTAACAATCAATGACTTCTACCACCTAATTATGGTAGCAGACCTAAACAAGCATCACACAGCATAGTTTTTCTTCTTCAACTTTTTTTTTTGAAACCATAATATTAATTCCTGCCAAATGTTACCTGTGCTCCCCTCCAGCTGTCAGTTGTCATGTCCAATTTCCTTTGGTGGATTCCTGTGATCGCGTAGCTACCCTGAAGTGTCAGTGGAGACATTCCAGTAGAAAGCATGAACATTGCATCATGCATTTTCTTTTTGATTCTTTTTTTGGAAGAAGTTTGATGTTCACGTAAACTGCTAGATAAACACTGTTCACCGCCGCTGCAAATTTTCTGCCATTTATTCTTATTGTTGTTGCACTCTTTACTGATGTTTTCCTTGTAAAACATGCTTGTAGCTGTTTAATATTTTCAAAGGGAACACTTTTTTTCTTGACGTAAACATTGCCAGTCAGTTCGAAGCAGTGATGCAGTCAGCCAAGGCTTTCAGTTTGAAAAAAAAAAAAAAGTATTAGCTTAATACTTAATACTTAATTTTAGACGTTTTTTGGAACTTACTCTGTGTTCAGAGTCCATGATTATGAAACTGCCATCTGCAGGTAGTAGACTTTCAATTTCATGTTCTGCTCTCAGCTCATGCCATTCAAAAAAGGGAAAGAAACAACAGCTTTAACTACCTCTTCTGCTTTTCTTAAGATGAATGAAATCTTCTGAAGAATAAGAAAAAAAACATGCTGAGAACCCTGTAAGGAAGTGAAATGAAAAAAGGTAATGTGTCTACTTTCTAGCAAGGGAAAAAAGACAGATTTGAGCAAATCTCTTGTACCAGTGGTTTTGAATGCTCTGAATGAGTGTGCTGCATGTGGCTGGCTGCGTGTGCGCGTGTGTGCGTGCAGAGTGATTTTGATGAATGCGTCCTGACGGATGGTGTAACCC
>VUQR01025846.1:44831-61617 GCA_015108515.1 Hemichromis elongatus | reverse complement strand
GCCTTAAATATGTGAAAAAAAAAACTTTGTGTCATCACTCCAGTGTGATGGTACCAGTCATTTCTAAATCATTAGTCATACTATGATGGATTTTTGCTAAAATATCACCTTTTTTTCAAGTCTGACAGAAGCAGCCTGTTTTATCAGTCACCTCCTGCCATCACCCGCCTTTCATCCAAATGAGAGAAACAATGATCAGCAATGGGAAGGAGTTAGTAAGTTAGTATAACATTGAAGCGCAGCCTCGGGGCTTCAGTTATAAAAGGCTTTCTTCTCAGTGTCATTTAATTGTATTCCCCTGGCATCTGTGTGAAATTTTCTCTTACGAGGGAACATAACTTAATTTCTAAAAAAAAAAAAAAAAAAAAAAAAGTATCTAGGGAGACACTTTGCTGAAGAACAGCTGTGTCATTTAGAGCACATTTGGATATCTGTTTGGACGTTGATTACTTTTTCCTCCATTGCTTGAGTTATACAATCAGTATGAGACATGCAACGAGGCTTTAAACTTCTGTTTTTCAGTGCTGCTGAAATATAAATTGTCGGCTGTGTCTTGACATTCTGTGTGGCCAACGAAACTGAATTACATTTTTTACATTTAATGCTGTCATTTTTTATTTTTTTTTACCTTATTGTAATTGTTAGCGGTTCATTCTACAGTGAAAATGTTAATTTACTTATTAAATATTAAAAAAAGCATTGCAGAGGATTGTATTCAACATTATTAATTTGGATGAATAAAATTTTGAAATAAAATGTGACTCTTTAAACATCAAAACATCTATTTTTGGGTGATTCATGCTATATTTGAGTTATGATATAGCAAAATAAGTAATAGTATGTAAGCAAGTAAAAGAACTATAGTACTTCTTATTCGACTATTTTGTTATATTTTACATGGAAAGCATATTATAAACTCATGATACAGTGGATTGATTTAGATTAAGTAACTGAAATTAGCACCAACACAACAACTACAGCTTTTAAATGATTTTGAAGGCATGACTGACTAAAGTTAAGTGCTTTTGCATATTTTTACAGTGTCTTCTCTTATTAAGCGTTGGTAAGGTCACCAGACTCAGAATATAAAGCTTGTGCTTTAAGCAGCACGAAAGTCGTTTTGTTTTTTTTACTCAGTTTTCTTCCATCTTAAAATCTGCTTTTATTACCCCAAATTTTACTACCTTCAGTTTGCTTAGTTATTTGAAAGTCTGATGCCAAACATGAGTAGCCCTGAGTGTTTTTTTGTTTGTTTATTTTTTAACGTGTCTTAAAGTGACACCTCGAACAATCTTTTTGTGTCTCCCTACCAAGAGACAAAAGGATTCTTTTTTTAAAATATAGATGGGTTACAGGAAGCAGCTTACCAATGTGGAGTTCCCATTTAGGTACACAGTCTAAATATTTCTTCCACCACTGGCAGCATAAATCAGGTATAGAATTACAGCGAATGAACATCTTTGATTAATATTAAACACTTGAATTCATACAAAGTAAAAAGAAAGTTTTCAAAAAATGCAAATGAAGTTATTTGGGAATTAATTATCTCTTGTTTTCTGTTGTACATTAACATATTGCAGTAAATAGCTTCCTTGTGGTATTGCAGATTTAATATAGAAGACTGAGGAATCTGAACTATTGCATCAGACTTTTGTTTGTTGCTCATTTATAGAGCTATAATATGCATTATGTACTCTCTGGCAGTCATTGCATTGTTAATCCCTCCCTATTCACATATTCTTTTGGCCAACACTTGTCACTCATCCTGAAGCTTAGTAAAGCATTAAACTGGATTGTGATGTATCCAGAATCCAGAGGTCAATTTTAGATGAATGATGGAGTTGAAGTGCATCAGTCTGGATAACTGTAGCAAAAATGAGCATTTCCTGTTTACTTGTGCCAAATGCAGCAATGAAACCATGAAGGGATATTCACAAACTGTCTTTTGTTGGAAGAAAGGCTAAACTTACAGATGTTTCTGGCAATCCAAAGTTTTATTCAGATGTATTATTTTATTTACTACTTCTAATCCTTGATTGAATTCTACATAAAATGAAAATATCGCTTCAAAGAAAAATAAATTGCAAAAACGAGTTGCTTCGTTTTCATGTTTGCTCTTTGTATTGCCTTAACTACACAACTGTGCCACTCAGACTTCAAACCTTTTGTTGTGTGTCAGAGAAAATACATCAGCTGCCCAAACCTGTGGAAGACAGGTCAAATTAAGGAGGTGTTTAGGTGGGGCAGCAGCTTGTAAACCATGTAACCACGTAACCATAACGTTCTTCATTTGAGTGCACCAGGGACTTCTGCTGCATGTCATGTCCCCTCACTCTCAGCCATTAAGATGTTAAAAAATGCAAAATACCAAAAGAAGAAACACTTCAAAAGAACGGGTCAGATGTGGATGTGCATGAGAATGAACTCACTTCCTATTATGCTTAAAATAAAATTCTCCAAGCTGCACAGACACCACCTGGAAATCCTATTAACATGAATATCAAGTTCTCGAAGATACCAGCTCACTCTGATTCTCTCAGCATGACAGCATTTTATTAGACAAATGATGACACACTTCACTGTTTAAAGGACAGTAGTATACATTCAGATCAGGTCATCTGTACAGTACAAAGATAAGAGAGAAAGGTGGGAGAGTTGATGCATGACATCCAGTTGTGTTGGCCCAATGGCCTCACATGTATGTAGGCTTCTATAGTAACATTTCCTCTAGCTGACACAACACTGTACCCTTGTTGTGTCTATCAGTGCACTCCTCAAAGTCTTTGGTCACTCTTTCTCCTTTTAGTTGTTTCAGTCAGAGTTGAATTGGGCTCATAAAGCAGAAGCATTACAGTAGTTTTGGCCTCAAAGAGAAATAAATGATCACAAAAAGTAGTAACAATTTTAATTGTTGAAATATTACTTTGATGAATCATAGTCACATGCACACAGATTCCCTTTGTTTTGTATTTATAGCATTAGATTGTGTAATTTTTATCATCCAGGCATGTTGGAAGAGTCACCGGGGTAGGTGCAGTGGCAAAACGCTTTAATACTGCATTTTGGCATCATGTAACTTGAATTATACAGGACACATTCCTTTTAGGTCTCAAAGCTGTTATTTGAATAAGCTATAAGGCGCTGAAATGACTGCATTTGACTGTCTTGGTTTCACTGTCTGTAAGGCTTTCCCCCAGTTTTCTTACTCAGTGGAAAGGCGAACACTGGATACACATGAAGTTTTTAAGCAGCAAAGAGTTTTCTTTATGAATCCTCTGTTTTTACAAACACTTTCCCTCAGTGATGATGGACATTAGACGATGGTGCCATTAAAGCCTCTGAGTAAACAACAGCTTTAGCAACACTGAACCTTGAACAAAGGAACACAGACTTCACTTGTCATTTAAATAAACACCTACACATCAAATTTGTTTCAGACAACAAGACAACATCACATTTCATGTCAGGTTGGCCTTGTGGCTGCAGAGACATGCCCTTGCTTAAGTGTCCGTTAGAGGGTTCCAAGACAGCCCTCAAACCAGAAGCAAGAGCCGCTGCACAGAAACCTCCTGTGAAGAGGCAAAGAGCTGAATGAACAATGAAATTATTATCAATACATCCAGTTACGCACGGGGAGAGAAAAGGTGTGGAGTCAGTGTAATCCATTGGGTGTGAATGGTGACATCCTGTCAAAGCTGATGTCTGCCTCGCAGTCCTCCAGGTCACAAACCGAGTCGGTGGCGTTTTCGTGGTTCTGAGAAAACTGTGAAATCCTGTCGAAAGTCTCCTCATGCTCAATACATTCAACTACATTGGGGATCATATTCACATAAGCGTTCACGATTTCTTTGTGGATTAGGGTATCTTGGTTATATGACACTAGCTCGTTGCTGATGTTAACAGTTTCCACTGGCGTGTTGGAGCAGAAATAGCGGCAGCCCAAGAGGCTGGCGAAGGCCTTCCTGAACTCAGCGTTGAAGGCGTAAATGATGGGGTTCAGGGAGGAGTTGGTCCACCCGAACCACACGAAGACGTCAAAGGTCGTCTCGCTTACGCACGGAAGACCCGCATCCCGGTCTGCCGCTGGCCTGTCGCAGAACGGGACCATGCAGTTTAAAACGAAGAAGGGTAGCCAGCAACACACGAAGACACCCATGATCACCGACAGAGTTTTGAACACTTTGGTTTCACGTTTAATCGACGTTTTTAGTGTGTTGTGGTGTTGGCACTCTATTCTGTTGGTCCTGCAACTTTGCGCATGTTCTGCCGCTCTTTCCAAAGAGGCTATTCTCCTAATTTGTATTTGCGCAATCCGATATATTCTGGTATATGTTACAATCATAATTGCCACTGGGATATAAAAACTTATCAAAGAGGAAGATATCGCATACTCTCTGCTCAGACTGGAGTCGCAGTTTTCCTCTACTTGCCTACTTATGGAAGAGTTGTGCGCCCCAGCCATGTCGTCACCGCTGGCTTTGTGCCAGTTTAGCTGGACCGGTATGAATGAAATGAGCACAGACAACGTCCAAGTGATGCTAATCATAACAAAGGCAACTCGCTGGGTCATTTTCCTCTCGTAGCGGAAGGGACTGGAGATGGCCCAGTATCTATCCACGCTGATAATGCAGAGGTTAAGGATGGAGGCGGTGGAGCACATAATATCAAAAGCAACCCACACATTACAGAAAGTGCCAAATGGCCAATAGCCAGCTACTTCTGCCACGGCTTTCCAGGGCATCACCAGGACGGCCACGAATAAATCCGACAGCGCTAGGGACACGATGAATATGTTGGTGACTTTGGTCCGTAGGTGCCGAAAGCGCAGCACCGCGGAACAGACCAAGATGTTCCCCAGCAGGGTCCATAGGATAAGCAGAGAAAGCAGACAGCCTGTCACTGTGCGTGCCACCATATCTCGTCTCCCGTCGCTTTTTGCCTCAGTTTCTGTGTTGTTCCACATAATCTCTCCGATGGGTGCCCGCGCAGAGTCAATCCCCTGCACTGACGAGAGATATTTTGCTGGATTCTCCATTTGCCTCTTCAAGTAAAACAGAAGTCCATTGCTCCGTGCGCGGGGAAGGGCTCAGTTATCGGCCAGCCATCGTTTTGTCCCCGATGACCAGCCTGGCTGCCAGCCTCATGTGGAGTGCGAAACAGACGGGACAAGACAACTGCGTGCGTTAAAAGTGAGCCAGGCGACGTGTCAGGTGCGCTGAGGGGCTGAAACGCAGCACGCAGTGGCGGGCGCATGTTGCAGCCTTTACGTTCGGATCGTCTGACCTGGCTTCCACTTTGAAGCTTTCTGCACAAGATATCCTGAGCGTGGCGTGGGTAAGGAGGGAGTCCCAACACACTAACTTAACCAGGGCTGTGCGCAAACACCGACATTGTCGTGCGTAACACGTGCATGTTACGCACAGCTGTCCACTGCGCCGGGACTGGGTAGAGAGGAAGGGAGCCTTCGGCATTTTCAGGGATTTTTTTCCTGTGTGTGTGTGGGGGGGGTGTGTGTGTGTGTGTGTGTGTGTGTGTGTTCTAAAGAGACTAATCACAAACTTCCTATTAGCCGCTAGTTTTTATCCAGCTATGGATAATATTATTGCCTGTGAGCCCCATTATTATGACAGACATCAGAGAGACAACACTATGCATTTCTGTCCAAGATTAAACTTCATTAAAAATCCAGAGAGTGAATTTTCATTCTAGATTATGTCCACAAAAGTACAACATACACCCATGTAGCTCAGTGAAAGAACGGAAGCTCACTTGCAGTCTAACATTGCAGAGCTGTCCATGGTGCTGAAAGCTGAGAACCCCCTTTATCTATCTATCTATCTATCTATCTATCTATCTATCTATCTATCTATCTATCTATCTATCTATCTATCTATCTATCTATCTATGCTTTATTGTAAAGACTTTAGTAAATAAAAAACCCATCTAACACATCTTTGAGTAATATGGCTACCTCTATACTTTCATTGCGTTTGCTTTATTAATAATATTTTTTTTTAACAAAGGTTTTCAACTATGGAAAATTATTTTGTCTTTTCTTTTTGTCGGTATACTTTTGTCTCCGGACGGCAGCGACTGAAGGTCATAACCCAAACCCACCCATTTAACAGAGTTGTCCGAACAGGTGAGTCACATTCACATTCTCGGGGGGCATGTTAGGCCGGGAGCTGCTCAGCGTGTGTCGTCCTGTGCCTATGCAGCAGACGCGCCGTTTCCGGCTTTGAAACGTCACAGATATTTTTAGACGCCTCCGCCTGCCTGTCAAATCATTCTGACACAACGTTAAAATCATCCCCCGACGCCCGATGCCATATTCTCTGAAGTTGCATAAACATAAGCTCGTGATGCCATGTCAGGAGACAACTTGTGTCCGACATGACATTTATTTTTACGCAGATAGCACGTGTTACTGTGTTATCTATAGAGGGGTTGGTGTGGAGGTCACTGCAAAAGATGACTGATATTTAAACACTAACTATAATGATTTTGACTAGAAGTCACAAACCGAAGCACAGTTGTGCAGTTATTTCTTGCTGTTCGTGTGCTTTGCAACTTTGTGTGTCTTCAAATCTAAATGTATCCTAATTTTGTCACGCATTTTATGAGAAATCGTAAAACAGTCATTTAAATTAAGACTATCAAGGCGTATCATTTGGATGACCCAAAGTAGTCTCAACAAAAAACATAAATACGTTGCGCCATCCTGTGGTGCATAGGCAACACTACATCTGTTACCCTTCCAGACTTTTACTGAAGAGTCAACGGTGTTAGTAGCAGATGAAACAAGAAGAGATGATATAAAGTTGTTTTTGTTTATTTCAACCGGAAAAAGATATGAAATCACCACTAACTTTACACATCATTTCTCAATAGCACCATTTAACTGATATTTCACAAAACCATAGCACACCCTCTAAATGATTTTGGTCAGTATAAGAGTATTTACTAAGAAAAATCAGCAAAACAAAACATTTTGCACAACTTGGCACATATTGAGAGCACATACAATATATGGCACCAGGCTGAGAACCTGCTGAATGCCTGAAATTATTTGGTGATGTGATACAAACTTGTACAGTACTATTATATATCTGTGCTTTTATTGAAAGAGAAGCAAGTGTCATCATTTATGTCAGTGTGATGGTTTTTTATTGCTGGTTCTTCAGATGTAAACATCAGTCCACGGTGCCATGCAGCAGTTGTCAGTGTGGCAATTTGTTTTGCAAAAATCCCGTCCTTATGCACAATCATGTTAATGCACATAGTTCAGTGTTATCAAGGTCCAGAAGAGAAGCCTTTTTTAAACTCAACTTCTTGATTAGTTCAACAGAGCAGCAAATGAGAACACAGTGAGACACTGAGGAACCTTAAATCGCTGAGAGAGGGAACTAAGTGCTACGTCTGAGAACTAATATCCAACTCAAAAGATGATTTAATTTGTTGTGCTTAGATTGGCACTTACAGCTTAAGTGTTCACTAACCTAACTACTTAGGCAAGTAAATGAGAACCTTATCCATGTAAAGTATGAACATTTTAATATTTCAGATAAAGTGAGGGTCAGGTGGCAAACCGCTGAGCTTGTGGCTGTAAAATACAGTACTACTGGATATTGAGACTCATGAGTGTTTATGTAATTCCTCTGCACTCTTTTTATATATGGTAATCATGTTGGTAGTCTGTTAATTTACAATAGTAATTATGTTTTCAGTCACTACAATACAGAAAGTGTATATCAGATAAAGCGTATATTGTACATGATCCACCTGTTAGAAACCCCACTGAAATGTAACTACAATACAAAAAGTACAAAGCGCCCTTTCTAAATTCATAAAACCAAATATTTTTAATCACTAGCTTTAATAACCCTTGCATTACACAAGGTAATTCTTTAAGGAACCAGGTCTAATAGGTTTGTCCTCCTCTGCAATCCCCACACTGAACGATCAGTGTTTGTGTCCACAGCTTACTTTCAAGTCTGTTGGGCTGTGATCCAGACTGCCTCCTGAATGCTTGACCTGCGCTGTGACACACTCTCGAGAGCCGGTGATGACAAGTGTTCGTTTGTGTGTTGGCATTGTTAGTCATCTGCTATTTTGTCAGACTCGGGAGAACACCTCGAAGAGGGAGGCGACTGCATGCATGCGATAGAAAAGGTTTAAAGGGATGGCAAAATTGAGAACTGTGCTCCATATGCTGAAGCCGTATGTCTCCTCTTCCAGTCCGTTGTCGTACTGTGGCCTGCAGCCAAAGGCAGAAAGAATCCACAGCTGAAATGGAAAAAAAAAAGAGAGCTCTAATTAGGTAAACCTGAATTCATACATGTTTAGCTACTTAGGGGCAGAAAAACAAGGTAGAAACACAACAGTCATCATTTTATAAGGCTTAAAATTGCAAGTTTATAGCATTATATTTGCATTTCCAGCTGTAATTAGTCGCCATTACCTCTCCTTATATTTTTGCAACCATCACTCCTGAGGAAAATATCTCAGTGCTCCACTACCTTCACCACAAGGTAGTTAATTCCTCACTTTTTTACTTCTGTGACACGTCACGTGGCACTTAGTGGATTTAAGAGTTTTGTATCTGTTGTTGATGAGAGTAGTGAGACTAGACCAAAACAATACAAATGTGGGTTGAGATAAGGCTTGAGCATATTAAAATGAAGGCGATTGCCATGGAATTCCTCTTTGGCTTTACCATTATGGCAACTGAATTAAATGGTAATGCAAATACATTAAATACAGAAGCTTAAAATGAAACCACTGTAACTTTTGACTTTTGAGAGTTATCCTACTGAAAAAGAAACGCTTACATCAAATTTAGATGGGTAAATACACACTTAACAAAATGAAGTTTCAAATGGTTGGTAGACATTTAAATCAGCTCCATTCATTCCACTAATTTAAAAAAAAACTAATAATCATATACCGTTTAACCAGTGCTTACCGAAATGTTACACATAATAAGGAAAACGGCAATATTCTTCAGGATCTGCCTCTTTATACTTGGGCGTTCCACTGTTTCGTTCCCCACAGGCACTGGCACATCTGAATGTTTCCTTGGGCATCTGTACACCTGATCACTCTCCTCCTGCTCGCTCTCAGTGGTGACACAGCTCCTGTCTGGAGATTCAAAAGTTCGGTTGATGATGCCGTTGTATGGCGGAGAGAGAGAGGAAGTGACCGAGAAGACTTCTGGAGCAGCTGGTAATTCTGGGTCCTGCCTTTCTCCATCCACTTGCTGGCGATACAAAGACTCAATGATGAACAGATTCTGGACGTATTTTTCCAACACAATGAAAAGAGAGTAGACAAAATTTGTCCAGCGGTAAGGAGGGTTGCTCTGGGTGCTTAGCACAGACACTATGCTGCACCATGACATGAACCAGGAGCCAATGGAGGATCCAAACAGCACCTCCGTGTCCAGCTGTCTTGATGGGTTCTTGGAGGTGTCCAGCGGCATGTGGTTCACTCGGTATATGAGCAAACCTGCAGCACCGGCGCAGCACATGACCGTCAGCATGACAATGCCATAAATGTAGAACATGGAAACAGCTGACCTTCGCATTTGGATTGACTTCTCTACATGAGTAACGTAGACCACCAGTATTCCAATTGTGCTGGCCAGGGCAAGTAGACCCACAAGAGGACCTAAGATCAAGCCCCGGTTTTTGGCAACCTGCCTTTTATGGTTTGAAGTGAGGTCAATGGTGCGTCCAATATTCCTCCACATCACAAAAAGCAAGACAGAAACAAAGATGTGGTATTCAATGTTGAAGGGGTAGAGATAGTAGAGGCTGGTGGCGAACATGGAGCATGTGCTGGTGGTGCAGTTACATTGTGGTTCTGAGTACTCTGGAAAACAGTTTAAAATGTGGGCAAACACATGAGTTACAGGGAAAAAGTACAACAAAAAGAAACTGATTATGCCAGTGCTGTCTTACATTAGTACAGTCTGTCTGTTTCTTAAGATAAGAACCAAAAAAAGGCATGTGTAGGCAAAAATACTGGTCTGAAGTCTAAATGTTAGAAATAATTTAAATGTAAAATAGAATAAATAGTAAATATTTTACAGGTTGACAAAAAACAACAACATGGATTAAATATAGTCAGACCCAATTATCATAACAAACACAAACATACACAATAATCATTCAGATTCCACACTACAAGTGTACACACATATGCCATAACAGAATGTCTATCTCTGTTATGTCTATTGTCTGACTCCACATCAAACATTTCATGTACAGGTCAAATAGCAATGTACAACCCCAATATCAAAAATGTTGGGACACCGTGTAAAGTGTAAGTAAAAACAGAATTAAATGGTTTGAAAATCTCATAAAACCACATTTTAGTTACACTAAACCATAGAAAACAAATTTAATGTTTAAAATGAGACATTTATCACATATTTTTTTCATTTATCTATTCATTAATTTTAAATTTGATGGGAGTGACATGTCTCTAAATAGTTGAAGTAGGGGCAACAAAAGTGTGGAAAAGTAAGTGGTACTAAAAATAAACCACTCAAGGAACATTTTGCAACTAATTAGTTTAACCCGTCAGTAACGTAACTGGGTGGAAATAAATCTTAGAGAGGCAGAGTTTCTTTTTGTAAACTGTATCTAAAATATTGTGAAACAATGTCAGAATAATGCTCTTAATAGTAATTTTAAAATTGAGGGGATATCTCATCATCCACAGTGCATAATATCATTAAAAGATTCAGAGAATCTGGTGTGCATAAGACAAGGCTGAACTTTGGATGCGTGTGACCTTGGAATTCTTACCACTTTTGTATTATTAAATGTCACTGTACCATACACAAATGCAGGTTACAGCTCTATTAGTCAAAGAAGTGGCCATATATGAACATAACCCAGAAGCACTGGGATTTTAACTTGTTCAAAGTGCTTTTAAAAAGGACTGGGGCAAAGTGGGAAAGTGTTCTGGAGTCAAACTGAAATTTGAAATACTTTTTATGAGGCATTTTTTGAAAACATGGATGCTGCGTCTTCCAGATTAAAGAAGAGGGAGACCATCTGGCTTGTTACCAGCGCTCAGTTCAAAAGCCTTTATCTTTGACCGTATGGAGGTGCATCGGTGCATATGAAATTGGCAGCTTGCACATCTGTAAAGTGCTGAAAAATATATACAGGATTTAGAGCTACATATGCTCCAATCCAGTCAGTATCTTTTTTCAGGGAAAGCCTTGCATATTTCAGCAATACAACTAAACCACATACTGGATCTATTGCAGCAGCGTGATTTCATAGAAGAATCCGGGTGCAGAGCCTTTCACCAGTTGAGAACATTTGGCACATCATGAATAGAAAAATATGACCAAGATGATTCAGGATTGTTGAGCAGCTAGAATCCTATATAAGACAGGAATGGGACGACATTCCTCTGTCAAAAGTCCAGCAGCTGGTTTCCTTCTTTTCCCAGATGTTTATGGACTGCTGTCAAAAGCAGAGGAGATGCTACACAATAGTAAACAAGATCCTGTCCTAACTTTTATGAGACATGTTGCTCCCATCAAATTCAAAATGTGCTAATATTTTTATTAACACAGTATGTCTCAGTTTAAACATTTGATTTGTTTTCTATGCTCCATTTAAATAAAATGTGGATTGATAAGATTTGCATATCATTGCATTCTGTTTTTATCTACATTTATCCAAAATTGGAAAATTAATAATAATAAAAATAATTTAGAAGGAAAAAACCCAGAAGAATAAGAGCATTATTCATTAGCAGATTTTTAATTGTCTTTAATCAGCAACATTTGTTTTATAATTACTTCTGGCATCTTATTGTTCGTTTTTATAAGATTTCATAAATTCCAAAGCAAAAGATTTCTTTTAAAATAATTTGTGCCTCTCAACTCCCATACCACCCAATGTACTTAATGGTACACCCCTTTTAATTTGGCATTTAAATTTTGCTTCCACTTATAATTATTATTGTATTAAATGTTAAGTTACATTATTTTTTTAATATATTTTTAATATATGTTAATATGTTTTAATATGTTTCTATGCCTTTCTTCTATGCCCTTTAAACTTCTATTTGTGACACTAGACTATACAAATAAAGCAGAATTGAACTGAATTAAATTGTGATTTTTATTTATTTAATTTATGTATTTAATGATGCAAATATGTTTTTGTGTGATTGTTTGAGAGAGTTTCTGCTTTTGAGTATTTATTAATCAGACTGTATTAATTTGACATTTCATTCATTAGCTGGATGCACATGTCTTGTTAAACTAGTGCCAGTGGAATTGCTGCACTGCCACTTCCTATGGTTACACTGTTGCCCTCTAGGTCTTGAGCCCCCTTCCATCTCACCTGCTCCTGGCCCCCATCATTCCCCCCTTTCCCCCTGAGCCCACTACTATGGTCATGCACCCTTTAATTAAAAAAGTGAACAACAGTCAGGGTGCAGTCAGCCTCACAGTCAGCCGGATATGAAGAAGAGTAGCAGAACCCCTCAACCCTAGGCTTAGATGTATCAGTTACTGTAATTGCAGTACCCTTGGGACTAAGCAGCCTGGGGACAAAGCCGTCTGAGGTCAAGTGGGGGGTTGCCAAGGAAGGTGGTGGTGGCTGAAGTGTGGGGAAAGGACTGGGGAGGGGGCAACAATATGTGTCTTCTGAAACCTAATAGAGAGACGTTCGACACAAACAAGACCCGCTGAGCAGCCAGGCTTACCTGCCTTGCACTTCCAAGCCCTCCTCTCTTTTCCTTTTCTTTCATCCACTGAAGTGAGCTCTCAAGCGAACTATTGTACTTTTCTTTCAAGAACAAGGCTGCAATCGACCCCCAGGTCCTTACCTGTAGTGAGGTTTATGAGGCCCAGGGCAGAAAGTCTTCTCTTGTGGTTGTTCAAGAAGTGTTCAGCCTCTGACATCACACCACTGCACCACAGGAGAATGTTGGTAAAGACTGCATGGATTACACCAAATCTGAAGAGACAGCAGTTGAAAAAATAAAGACACCCGATCACCTAACAGCAAGTGTAAGTGACAGGATTTAGCTGTGTTGTTGAGCTTGTTTCATGCCAATGATTAAAAAAAAAAAATGAAAACACAATTTACTTATGATTTGCAGGTGCAAAAACTAATGAAAGAAAAAAGGACATATTGACTAGAGGCCTGGGTTATAGCACATTTCACACACCTCTCAAATGTTTCAAAGCTCTTGATGACATCCTTGATGTGAAACCAGAGAAAATGCACCTAAATAAAACCCAAACACAAGTCTTAAAAAAAGCTTGAGAAAGTCATATCCAAAATGCAGTTTAGTGATTTTTATCAAGCTTCAGAAATTGCTTCATAATATACTAAGTACATACTTATTTTAAACTTAATTCTATGTATTTGTTTAAGTCCTTTCATCTAAAGATTCCCACTGATATATGCAATTACACTCAAGCGACATGGACAATGATCGGATTATACTGTCGCAGCAACGCTCTCTACTTGCCTTAACAACAAAGAGCACATTATTCTAAGATCTTGAAATGGTATATGGAAAAAGAAAAAAAAAGATACTGCTGAAAGATTGTCGTTTTTTAAAAACTAAACAGAGGCTGTGCACTTACCTGTGCCATAGTGTGAGTTGCGTGGATGACAGGATATACCACGAGCACCGCCGACACACAAGGCTGAAAACCAACATACTGCCCAATTCGGAAAGCATCCATAATCAGTGAAAGGAGTGCAAGAAGAGTCAAACCACCTACCGAAAAAAAATCGCGTTATTACGCGCAATAATCAAAGAAAATAAAGTCTTTGTGACCAAATATGTTAACGTTCAACTTCTCTTTAAGTTATGAAAAAACATATAGTGGTCATGCGCATAAAGCCCTTTAATTTTCACACCAACCAACCAACCAAAAAAAAACAACCAAAAAACAAAAAACAGTTGCATAAATATTGTGCGCATTTGCTTGTTTAATCTCGCAAACTCACCTCTTATCCAGCCTGAGGTGGCGTGTACATCTTTTTCTGGCGGCGCGCTCTTTTGCCTGTCCCGCACCAAGATGTACCACATCATCCAGAGCAGTTGGAGGATCATGAGGCAGGTAGTGAAGGACCGCAGATCCTCTTCTTTAACGGAAGGGTTCTTGTTTGCAATGGCAAGCATCAACGCTGCCCCGATCAGCAGCAGATTGGTCCCGTACTGTCCGCTCAGGAATTCCGCGTTCTTCTTCGGATAGTCTTCAGACAAACTGAGTTTTAGTTTGCTGAAAATCTTCTTGTCCTGCTCGGAGCTGGATGACGACGAGGAACTGTTGCTATACTTGTTCAGACACATAATATCCAGGCCGTTATGTTCCACCATGGTGAGAGGCATGTGCAAAAGGCGCAGTGCTGGGAGAAGAGGAAAGTCAAAGCCGTGCAAAAACCGTGTGCTATAAGTGCATTTGAGGGAGGCGAGACGCGTAACCTGTTGCCTCTAGGTGGGGATTCAGATGGATAGGTACCGTGCCAAACATGCATTCAATCTTCAAGATCCGGCTCAGCGGCCACGCATAGTTTGAATGGACTTGATAGATGCCATTGTCATCTTGTAGCCCTGAAACAAATATCTGGTCGTGTACGAGGCTCGCTGAGTCACTGAAAAGTGAAGATTGTGTTTCAGTCTTTCCGAGAACGCGGTCTTCTTGGAACTCCCATACGTTTACAAAAAAATAGCTGAGTCTGCTCTGCCAACCATTCAGCGGGCTACCTAAAGAAATAAAAAACTTATTGTGGCTTGGCCACAATAAAAGAAACAACTGAGCTTTGCCCAAATCCACCTCTTTAGACCAGCTGCCAAACAGTCCGTCCAAGTCTGCTATCAGGTGTTAAGCGTACGCGCCTGGATGAGATGAAAGAGAACATGACATTTCTCAAATCTGAGATTTTTACAGGCTGCGGGAGAGTGGCCTGTTGTGACAGTGACTTAGATCTAAGTGCTCCTAACACAAATCCACTTGGGACTGAGATGTGGTTAAAATATTTGCTTTCAAGTCGGTTTAAAAAGGAAGAAGACGACGAATCAGATTTCAGTGGTCAAGTATACAATGGCTTTTTGTGAGTGGATGTCAGGGAGACCGTGTAGGCCATGGGCAGTAAGATCTCTTAAGGATATGACCGTGTAACCTATTAAATAACATCCGGGCGGACACACGCAATGAGCCCAGCAACAGAATAACTGCTCACATCGATCGAGGTAATTATCTGATGCAGCACTGTTTAATAAACAAATTGTTCTAAAATAAATATATAAAATGTAAAAAAAATAAAATAAAAAAACAACAACAACAAACAGCTAGTGTTTCTATGCAGACAGAGCGGTGGCTTCGCAACAGCTCTTATTATGGTTTAAGAGCCTGAGATTTTAGTCAAGAAACATGGGCTTCAAAATATTTTTCAAAACTAAATCAAACTGTTGTTCATTTAGGCCCTTTCTTAAATTTCAACATGTGCGTATAGCCGACAGAAACTGCAGAGCGCATCCGCTGACTGCGGTGTGCGTCATATAGCCTAATTGTTTTGAAGTTGGCAATCAGTGAACTGAGGAAGACAAACTCCCTCTTTCAAGCCTTCTATTTCTGATTAGCCGAGATGTCCATTGTCCTTTGACGCAGGACTCGGGACACAATGGCATCACGAGTATTCAAAAGATGATCACGTCAGGGTCCATCTCATTTGTTGAGTGGACCATTGATTTCATGATTAGCGATAAAAACGCTCGACAAAAAAAGAGTAAAATCTGTTCTTTATCTGGACACTTTAATGGGGTATTGATCAGGTCTAAAGGTTTTGATTGAATTCTGCAATACTCATTTCAGCCCTTTGTTGATCGCTCGTTTGGATCCAACAACCACAGCAAAGATCATTGAATTTCAGAGTAGCTCGAGGGAAATTCTGCGATTTACTGTAAAAGCTTTTTTTAATATCTTTGAAATGTTTTTAATGCATCATTTGAGATTATTGTGTTGCATTCTGGTATGGTTATTACTACTTTCTTTTTTTTAACTCCACTACACGGAATTGACAGGAGCTTTTAAGAGTCTTCTTTTTTAAGATAAGATGCTAAAATGGCCCGTTCTGATCACGTTAGACACACAGCTGTATTTTCCGTGTACACTTGTAAAAATCTTCCTGGAGTAAAGGATGTCATTATAATTTGAAAATATTAATTTCACCATCAACAGTAGCCATAGTCCTGCTTTGAATCGTTACCCTGGACAAATGAGTCACAATAAAAGTAAAAAATTAAAAAACCCGCATGATTTAACCATTTCAAATTCTCATCTTCTTATATTTTAGAGTCACTGCTTCAAAAAGTCAAAAAGTAATAACCTCCCAGTTATTTTATTGCACTAAAGTTTACTTTAAAAACCCTAGGTCCGCATTATTATTTACATATTTCACATATGGTCGCTATAGGCCAGGCGAAAGAAAAAAGGGTTATGATCTCGGAAGCTTTTAATCCAGTTGGTCCTACAATCTACATTTAAGAGCTGGTCTCAGTCCAAACTTTGCTACAATAGCTTAAAACTCTGTGGTATCCTGTCGTGACCAGCATGGAGATGCTGGGTCCTTTAAGTCCTGGATGTAGATGACAGCATTACAGGACTGGGGTTGTTCCAGAGGATCCTGCAAAGGTATAATGGGGTCTTGGAGGTCAGGTCAATGTATTTGGTTTCCTGAGCAGTTTTTTTTTTTTTTTTTTTTTTTTGTGGTTTGGGGGGGGTTTTTTT
>VUQR01025846.1:25012-37889 GCA_015108515.1 Hemichromis elongatus | reverse complement strand
TCGGCAACAATAATGCTTAGCATGAGTACCGTATTATATGTCGGTCAGTCTGTGACATTTAGAGGCTTCAGCATCTAATGCCCGCAGTTTTTTCTTTCCTTTTTTTACTTGCAGCCGTGTTTTGCATCGTTTCTTTTCACCGTCTTTGCCTTCTACTCCACTTCTTCCTCCTACTCCTCTTCCTCTTCTCCTTGCTTGGCGGCCGCAGCCAGTGCAGCTGGCATCCAACTGAGAGGTGCAGTGCTGCCCCCTAGAGTACTGGAGTGTGAAAGAGATTAGTGGGGGAAAAAACAGGTGTTGAAAGCATGCGTGGAGAGTGGTGGGCCGGCCCGCCGGCCTTCCTGTAGCACCGACCGTTCTGTGATTCTCCAGAATCCACAGATGGCCAGTCCGCCCCTGCTGTAAGACCCCCTAAGCTCCACTGTCCAAATTGTAAATGTGGCTGGAAACCTGTTTTTATGGCTTAAGTCTCTGAATGCAGGCAACAGTATGGAACAGGGGTCTCAAACTTGCAGCCTGGGGCCACTTCCAGCCCACATCAGTAGTACCATTATACCAGTACCATTATGTTTATTTGGTCGTTTATTGAAAGGTTTCGGTTAGTTAAGAGTGAGGGGAAAAAAGATTTGCACGCTCGTTTGCAGTTTTGTCTTATAATACAATATTTGAAAATAATAATGGACTGCATTTATATAGCGCTTTTCTAGTCACCCAAAGCGCTTTACAATTCCACTATTCATTCACTCTCACATTCTCACACTGGTGCAGGCAAACCACAGTTGTAGCCACAGCTGCTCTGGGGCAGACTGACAGAAGCGAGGTTGCCATATCGCGCCATCGGCCCCTCTGGCCAACACCAGTAGGCGGTAGGGTAAAGTGTTTTGCCCAACGACACAACGACCAGGACAGAGAGCTGGGGATCGAACCAGCGACCTTCCGGTTACAAGATGAGCTTCCCAACCCCCCTGAACCATGGAAAAACAAAAGAGTACATTTTCAGAAATATTTGTGGGTGTTTTCCTGTTTGATTGGGTGTTATTGGTACTACTTTAACAGTAAAGTGGCCCTCCATTGAGATGACAGTACCAGCAGTGGGCCACAGCTCATTTAGGTTCGAAGATCCCTGGTATGGATATATTTCATAAACTGGATTTCAGAGGGATAATCTACTCAAACCCTTCTAACTGTTTAGTAATCATGAGTGTTTGTGGAACAGGCAGTTCTACTACTCATAGTCTGAGAATAGCATCTTTTTTTTAGCACACAACTGCAAAAAAAGATAACCTGTTAGTAAAAGGGATTATTTGCCTTGTATGATGGCTTGACATGTTATCACTGACTGAAAAATTGTATTTTACATAACAAGGTGACTCATGTGTGTCAGCTAGTGTTGGCTTTTTCTTTTTTTTTTTGTATTACAGATTCCTTGTCATCCATGCATCATAATTTATGCTTTCAGTAACTTTTTTGCTTAGATGTGTTGTTATCTATTTAGTTACCATTTTAACACAATGTAATGCAAGGGCCAAACCATATGGTGACAAACCATATTGGTTTATTCTATAAATGGTTTGTCATTTTGATGAAAAGCCTTGTTACTAAGGTTCAGAATTCTGGACAAACAAAAAGAGAAAGTCAAAAATCAAAGTGTGAGAGTGAAGATAAAGACAGAGACAAGTTTAGAGTTAACAACAAAGTGCTCATATGGAATAGCACAAGGCACAAGCAGTTTAACCCAGCTAAAAGTTTCTGTGACAAAATTGTATATATTCTAAATCAGCTTAAAGTGGGGGTCAAGTTTCGTCGAGCATCTCGGATGTCAGTTTGTTGAATAATATAGTTATTACCTTTTTTCAACTTCACATTATAATCTCAAAGTTAAACTTTGTCATTATCCATTTTATCCATAAAGTTATCTAACTTCAGCTATTTTTTGCTGAAAAATGAGCTTGTCAGGCATATCAACATTATCAATAAAACTTCCATAGATATTGTTAAACTATTAGTCTAATATCAATCTGTGCTTGAATGAAGTCAAGTTAGCCGCAGTTTAACTGTGATAAATTGATGAAAACCACACCAACCAGGCATAAGATTATGACCACTGACAAGGGAACACTGATAATCGCTTCATCATATCCCTGTTAGCGGGTGGACTGTATTAGGGACTAAGTAGACATTTTGTCTACATTTTGTCTACTTAGTACCTAATATATATGTGTTAGAAGCAGGAAAAATGGGCAAACATAAGGATTTACCCTAGTTTGATCAGGGCCAAATTGTGATGGCTAGACGACTGGGTCAGATCATTTCCTCAACTGCAGTCCTTGTGAGGTGTTCTTAGTCTGCACTTGTCAGGACCAAAACTGGTCCAAGGAAGGAACAGTGGTGAACCAGAGACAGGGTAATGGGCAGCCAAGGCTCACTGATGCATGAGAGGAGCAAAAGCTGGCCTGTGGGTTCTGATCCAACAGAAAAGCTTACTGCAGCTTAAAATGCCAAAGTTAATAATGGTCTCGATAGCGATTTGTCTAATACATAGTGCATCAGAGTTTGTTGTGTAGGGGGCTGCATAGCTGCAGTCCAGTCAGAGTGCCCATTGTTGCCCCTTGTCCACTATTGAAAGGGCCAAAAATGGGTACTTAAGGTACATGGAAAGAGGTGGCCTGGTCTGATGAATCATGTCTTCTTTTACACCTAATGGCCATGTGTTTGTCACTTATCTGTGGAACACCTTGCACCAAGAAGAAGGCAAGGTGGCGGCAATAGTGTAATGGTTTGGGCAGTCTTCTGTTTGGAAGCGTGAGGTTAGGGTTAGCCATCCATGGGGAAGTTACTTTGACATGCACCACTTATCTAAGGACTGTTGCACACCCTTTCATGTAAGCACTATTCTCTGATAGCTGTGGCCTCTTTCTCAAGGACAATGTGCTTTGCCATAAAGCAAAAATGATTCAGGCAGGGTTAGAGGAGGGTAACACCAAATCTGATTTGAGTCTTTATTGTAACAATGCTTCTTGCACTGAATCTCATGCTGTTGAAATGTCTGTTTTCCCTTAAATGGTGCCACAATTCTAAGAGGGTTGAGCAGCAGCATTCAGTATGTGTTGCATCCATGAAAACTTGCCAAATGTTCTCTGCCAAACAGCTTGCTCTGCTTTTTGACTCTTGTTTGGTGTTGTTTATTGAACTGGATGATTGAAGTCCAAAGAAACAAGAAACACTGGCAATTAAACAATTTATTAATTTTATCAGAATTTCAGTAGTGTTTGGAAGACATAGTGAAGAAACGGTTTTCTTGTGGTGTCTTCTTTGGACGCCCACTTCTAAGCCTTTCTCTGACATCCTCCGTTATATGGAACATTACCTTTAATTTGGAAATGGGAGGTTCACTCCAAATAGTGATGCAACTTGCTTTTGTAGAGCATTAACTTGAATTTGCCCTATGACATAGACCCTATCCAAATCAGACAAGGTGTCAGGTTTGGGGTAGACACCAACTAGCTGGGTCTATGTTCACAGGTGCTACTAGCTGTTTATAAATTTTGGTGTATCAATTAGGTGCTGACAAGCAAGAGTAGCAGAATAGCACAATAGAAGAATAAGCTGTTTGGAAGAGAAGAAATGTTTTTCATGGACATAACACACATACTCAACTCGGCTGCTCAACTCACAGATACAGTTTCCTTATAATAAACAGGCTTTTCAGTAGTATAAGATTTATTGCCAAGAAGCATTGTTACACCAAAGAATAGAACAAGCACACCTTTCCTTACCTTTTGTGCAGGTTCATTACATTTGAAGTCAACAACTTCCTGCCTCATAGGAATATAACAAGAATACAACCATTTGACAGTGAGCTGAGTTGTATTCAGCTTTGTGGGCAAAGACTGAATCAGATAGCAACAGATAACAACATGGATGGTTTCTCAGTGTAGACAATTTAATTAAATTTTTGCTCAGCTAACATCATGGCAGCATTGTGGTGCATAATGATAATGATTTGTCCTCTCCTGCATCTGAAATTTTTAAGGACACATTGCACACAGACTTCAGCTAATATCTTTAGAAATATCTCATGTGCAAAAACACAATTTTCTGCCTGTCAAGCTGTTATTTTTGGCATTTTTGGTAGATTTTCCTAAAGAAATTGGGTTTAATTACCTCAATATTGAGCCAGGCTGCTGGCAACAAAGTGCATAAAGATACAATATGTTAAATTTTTCTTTGGCAAGTTGACCGTTATTACTAGACACAAGACTCCCTTAAGTCGAATGACTCACTGGTCAGTGCAAGGTAGCATAATGAACCAAAAAAAAAACAAAACCCCCAAACAAACAGAAAAGCACTTCCCTAAAAACTGTTAGGTATAAGGACTGGACTAATTTTAATGAAAACCTAGTAAATCTCCAGAGAAAAATTATTGAATGTACACAATGGCAAAAATCTTCAAAAACCAAAAAAACCAAAACCAAAACAACACTGTAGTGAACTGGAGATTATTATGAGGCTGGACAACAAACAAGATAGTTGAACAGTTTTAACCTTTATTTACAATCATTTTACAACATAATGCACCGTGCAGTCTTTCTTGTTTTAGTACATCAATAAAAAAACAGAGACAATACAATCTCGATTGTTCGACAAAGTGAAAGTTAAATTCTTTGCAGCAGTTAAAAACAAAATAATAACAAAACAAAACAAAAAAACAGAAACACAAAGCAAAGAGATTAATTTAATTACACCCATGAAATGTGTGAAGAGGATCAGTGGAGTAAAGGAGGATCACAGGTCATAACTCAATGTTAAAGCTGCAAGATAAGTATTGAGAAATTTTTGAATATTTAAAAATATATATATATATATTAGTTGCATAAGGAATTGAATATTTGACGTGGTGAGAAAGAATCTGAGAGCATATGACAAGGAGAAAAAAAAGCAAATAACCAAACTACACAGGTATTTTGGTAAGTGTGGCTTTTTCTATGCATTTTCACCATTTTTATCCATGAAAACAGACTCTCTGAAAAACTCTTCCCAGGATAAAGATTTTCAAAAGCTCAGGTTCTCCATTTATGTGGAGAACAAAAAGAGATATTGCCAAAGATGTGCGCCTACATCTTTTTGACATTGGATTGTGCGCTATATTGGCTGTTGATTTATTCTCGGTTCAAATGTTTTTGAGTATGGAGTGGTTCCTGGATTCAACTCACTTCTATTTGAGGTGCTCTTTAGAAGGGATCCATAAATATTGTCAATAAACACATAAACATAAATGTCAAAGAACTCCAAGGCACTCCTTTTTTAAAAAAATGAAACTAAAATATATTTATTTTCACAACAGGGACATGTAAAAAAAAATCCAACGTGTTTCAGCACACAAGTCTTCATAAGAGAATAAAACGAGTCCATAAACACAATAGTTCCTCGTGGTATTCCACCTATAGGGGCTGCTAACATTTTTATTGTGTTCCACCAATAGCAAGCTTCTACCAAAGTCTGAGTGAAATATTCCACCAGTGAAGCTCAACTAACAGGAAAAGCCTTCAGAACTGAATAAAAGCACCTAAAGAAAATGTCAACATCAAGTTCAAACGTTGATGCAAATTCAATTAAAATCAGACAAAAATAAGAACACAAGAATGATTTATCAGAAGAATACAAAGTTACTCGTGTCTCAGCCTGTAGCTGGTGTCACATATGACATTTCTTTTTGTATCTCTTTCACCTACCAGATTGTGACACGGTCGTTCAGGGAAAATCTGGCTCATTACATCATCCCTTCCCACTGAACAATAGGTTTTAAAAAAAAAAAAGAAAGAAAGAAAACGCACACACACAAATCAACATTCACTGGTTCAGTGGTGGAATATTCCATGCACCCTTAGGTGGAAGCTTGCTACTGGTGTAACACCACATGTGGACAGCCCTATTGGTGGTACGCCACTAGAAACGACTCTGTGTTCATGGACACAGAATCGTTCATTCCCTGATGAAGGCTTGTGTGCCGAAACAGATCGGTATTTTTTTATATTTTTTTTTTACATGCAAATAAAGGCTGGAATTTTATTTTAAAAAAGGGAGTGATTTATTTATTCTCAGCACCTGTTGCTTTAGCATGCTCTTGTAAGTGTTTTAGCCTTTTTTTTTGGTGTTGTAACACCTGTGTTCACCTAGCTCGTATCAAATCAGCTGCTCTTAAACAGGTCTTTTTACAAACAAAAAGAATAAGCTTAAGACATGACTGGTTCAACAACAATGCTTCTTTACATGTACAGGGTCAGTAAGGGGACAATGAACCGTGCTTTTGTTGTCTTCAAAAAGAAAAAAGTTCCTGACATTTTAGTGTAATCTATCATGCCAAGAACAAGGGAGGAGAATTTTTTTTGCGGGTTTAAACTATTATACTGTCCACACAGAGATGTCAATCATGTAAAACAAAAATACGTCCGCCACCCCAATAGAGGTCCAATCAACTAGTTTAAGCCGAACACCTGTTTAGTATAAAATGAGGGAGTCATGTCAACTAATTGCCTATGTTCATTAAAGGAAAGGAGGAAAAAAAATGACAATTTGACTATTCTAAAAATAAGAAAAATAAGTAACAATCCATTGATTATAATGCCAATGGATGGATGGGAGTTCACAAATCCTTGGGAAAGAGCTCATTTCTGACACATGATCATTCTTTGGGTACTACCCAGGGCTTATGACCTCAGCAAAGGGCAGGGATGGTGATCGACATAGGGCTGTTCGATATAACGATATATATCGGATGATGATATGACAACATCTATCACTTTATATTACGCTATCGTTTGTTTCGTGGTGTTGCAAAATAAACTGTTTACAGCAATAATTTTTCATGGTTTTGATGGTCACTGGAGTGACTATATTAATTTCCTAAAGTACTTTCTCTCTCTTATATTTAAAATAACCACATTACGGACGGAGAAGCCCCTGTTTTTATGTGTTGTCGTTAGCAACAATGATGGTAAACAAAGCTTGTGGCTCTGCCGTCCGCTTATTTATTTTCCGCATAAACCTTTTAGGTGCTAAAAATAAACCTTAGACTCAAACATTAGAACAGGCTTTTCCCAGCACCACGTTTCCCCAGTGCAAGCTAAAAGACATAGTGTGGTTCTGTTGACTTCATTCAGACCATCTACAAAAACCAAAGACATAACGCCAAGACCATCAAACCTGACATCCTTCATCCCTTGGCTGTAACTAGGAATTCTGATTATAAAGGTTATGAACAGGATTGGTAGACATAGCAGAGTCTAACCCACAAAGGGGGTTAGATATCCCAAAGGTTCTGGTATACAGTACCAAGCCCCCTGAGTGATCAAGGCTGAATTTGTTCTCCAAGTGTATATAACACATATAGGCTCATTGGGCAACTTTGAACATTCTTTACGGTCACCGTTTTGGAAGAGATAAAACCATGTTAAAAGCCACAATCCCCAAATCCTCTGCAGCATTGACATGCATCACGACAGCTATGTAACTTAGAGAAATTTATGTCAAATGGTATCCACCCCTGGAGCCTTGCCACCAAGTATTAAGTTTAATCACCTTTTTACTCCTGTGTTTAACCAATCGTCCATTCGATCCTCTCAACATTATTCTGGTTACACTGCACAAAATATGCATCAAAGTTACTTCAATCCCATCAAACCTCACTCACTAGCTCAGGCTCCTTCCCCGCTAGACATTTCATGTACCTGTAGCTCGTTTTGAGACTGAGCTAATGCTACTATTTTATGTTTTGCATTTCAAGAGACTCAAAGATTCCTCACACAAGTGAAAAGAAAGGCTGTGTTGAAAAGGTTGCAGGATGGTGAGGCAGGTCTGAATGAAATTCAGTCCACTATTGCTTTTCATGTGGTAAAAATGGTTCAAGCTAAAAAAAGAAGGCCGGTAAGTGTATACGTGTAGACTAAGTGAGACTTAACAAATAAAACAAAGTGATAAAAGAGAGAATTCAAACAGCTATCATGCCTTCACTACACAGTCAGTGTACTTACTTGGTCAAGAAAATTTCTGGTGTACATGCATTTATTTTTTCTGGAAGGTTCTACATTTAGAACTTACATAAATTCATCTTGTACAGCCACCACATGAAAGCCCATTATGTTGGTAGTGCATTTGCTACCAAATGTGTTTCAATGTAAGATGTGTTTCTTGGTGACATATCCAACAACAAAATAGTTAAGCGTATTTAACCTTTATTGCATTTAATTTTAATTAACACAGTCTGCTGGACAGCACAGTCACTCTTTACTTTTCAACACATCTTCAAAATGGAAAATAGACAATACAATGTCAACAGTTGTCAGGAGACTGATATAAAGACACTCTATAGTTATTAAAAAAACAAAAAAAACCAAAACATGTCCCACCTTTCCTATTCATCCAAGCAAAGAGATGAACATGACCACACCCATGAACTGTGTGAAGAGGATGAGTGGAGTGAAGAAGGACCACACTGGCCATAATGCAATGTTAAAGCTGCAAGACAAATAATGAGAAATGTTTGAGTACTGATCATTTGTAAAATATTAGTTGCATGTAAATGCTCCTCATTACAAAAAAAAAAATTGTGAGAGGACAGGCTGCAGAGCCATTTCTCTATCAGATTTAGCTCCTTTGCCAGGTCACCATATACAGGAATTAAAAAAACAAAACAAAACACATGCTATCAGTTGCTATAATGCAACATATCTGTCTTTAATAATAATAATAATAATAACTACAACAATAATAATAAGCATCATCATCATCTTCTGTAAATAAAGAAATTCCCAAGTATGGGATAAATAAAGTATCCCATCTCTGTTTACATTTTTTTGCACTAACAAATAAAAAAAAAAAAATCTATAAAGCCACTAAAATACATACTGTGTGGTAAGTATTGTGGAAAAGTATCGAATCCCCTTTCTTTCTATTATTGAATTATATTTTTCAAAGGAACCAAAATGCTTTACAAAACGCTGCTGAGCAACATTTTTATGCATGCTCAATCGTCGCATTAAGGAAATCCCAAAACGTTGATTCTGTTCATCTGGACGTAGCGTTTTCAGTGGGAGAAATGTTTCGTCACTCATCCAAGTGACTTCTTCGGTCTCAGCTGACTGCAGGTTTTCCCAACCTTATAAACAGTATATTTGCACAATAACTGAAAGTACAAGTGGACAAGTGGCTGAAAAATCGGTCATGACAGACAACTCACCCAAGCAGAGAAAAACATCCTTGCAAAAGGGTTAAAGGGTTAAACTTTGCTGTGATGCTGAAACAAATCCTACTAGTGGAACTTATCACAGCCACAGAAACAAAAATTTGAAACAACAATATTGCAGATGTGGAAGCAGAGCAACTCTGGACAAAGGTTTCAGCTTGTCTTAGCAATGCAAAGCCCCCAGCATCCAACATCAGCATGGAGGAGATGAAGGCATTCACATCATTTAGTATTGACAAAAACATTATCATCCTACCGGCAGGCAAGGGTAGGTGCACAGTTTTGCTATGCCAGAAAGGCTATAATGAGAACATTTTGTCACTCCTCAATGACAAAAATACTTGGCCCCTGAAACGAGACCAGGAAGTGGTTACAGGAAGACTGTGTTAGATTGTCTAAAGTAGTTAGAACAAGACAATGTCAATGACTAGACCTCATACTGCAGGATATACCCAGGCGAAGCTACACCAAGTCTATACAGTTTACCAAAGATACATAAACAGGATGTACCTTTAAGACCAATTGTCTGTATGATCAATTCAGTCACCTATAACATCTCAAAGTTTCTGGCTTCGATCCTCAACACGTTATAGGGGAGCTCTAACACCACATTGTTGAGAAGGTGAGCGATGTCATTAGGGAGGCAGAGGAAACAATGGTCTCGTATGATGTTACATCTCTCTTCACTTGTGTTCCAGTCACTGAAGCAGTGGAGGTAGTTCGTAACAGATTACAGGATGACCCCAACCTCAGCAACAGAATCACTCAGAGCACCAACCAAGCTTGTTTGCTCTTGAAACTGTGTCTTCATTTCCTATATTTCACATACAAGTATCAGTACTACAGGCAGAAACATGGGTGTGCCATGGGTTCCCCAGTTTCACCCATTGTGGACAACTTGCATATTGGTAAAGTGGAAAAGACTCCTCTGTTATCCTACCCTGGAACACCACCAGGTCTTTGTTTGGGTACGTGGATGACACCTGGGTGACAATCAAATCTCAGAACATACCAGAATCCACTGATCACATTAGCTCGGTGGACCAACACATCAAGTTCACCAGGGAGCATATGAAGAATGACAGGCTAGGTTTATAGACTGTGAAATTTCCATCAGTAATGGTGGACATTTAAAAGTTTATGTGTATTATAAACCAATGCATACAGATGAGCATTTAAGGTTTGACTATTATCATCCACTGGAGAGCAAAGTGGGTTCCATCAGGACACTACAGCACAGAGCGAACACCATCCCCACAGATACAGCAGCCAGGGAAGCAGAAGAACATCATATCAAGAAGGCACTGAGTAAATGTGTTTATCTCAACTGGACCTTTTTTAAAGCTGGGAAGACACCTAAAGGAAAGTCCAGCCGATCCAGGATAGAAGAAGGACAACTGATGCCTAAGCAAAACCCCTTAGCGATCCCTTATGTGTCAGGAATATCAGCACAGCTGAAACGCATTTTCTCTTAACACCCGAAACACGCTGCGACAAAAATTGGTCTACCCCAAGGATCAGGTCCCCCGACACAAACAAGAGTAATAAAGTCTATGTTTTTAAGTGCCAGGAGGATAGCCATGATTTATAAAGTGGGGAAACCAAACAACCTCTGATAGCAGATTATCACAACACAGAAGAGCTACCTCGTCAGGCCAGGAGTCTATTCACACCTATTCACACAGGCCAGTGGCCCCTCTTTGATGAGGATGTACACATCCTGGACAGGGAAGAACACTGGTTTGAGCAGGCAGTCAAGAAGACTATTTACATGAAAAGGGAAAGACCATCTCATAACTTAGGAGGGGGACTATAGGTACATCTTTCACCATCATACAATGCTGTTATTGCAGCCATTTCCCAACTCTCTTTGAATGGTACTCATGGCCATGAGTGACGAAACTTTTTCCCACTAAAAATGCTACGTCCAGATAAACAGAATGAAATTTTTGGGGCTTATGAGCAATAGTTCTCCAGGTTTTCTAAAGGTCTTTTAAAGCTTTTCTTCAGACATTGGCTGTTTTTTTTACTCAGTTATCAGTCCAGTCCTTGTGCCAGTCCATTTTCAAAGGATTTCCTTTTTTGGTTGCTTCTTGTCCACTTAACACTGAGCTATGAATCATTCAAGCATTAAAAAAGCACCCAAGTCAAGGGATGAACGAGTGTTGTGTCTACATATAACAGACAACTTAAAGAACTAATTACTAATTGTATCTTTAGGATTTTTTTTTAAATTATTATTATATCTGGAGTTAACTTGTAATAATGCAGGACATGTCTTGTTTTACCTGCAAGATGCAGCGATAAATGCTGCAGTGGTGATTGGAGGAATGGCAGGGTACTCTTGGTCATAGTGCTGGATGCCTTTGTACCACTCCAAGTACACAATGCAAAACGTGGCCAGAGACAAGCAGATCCCCAGTAGTACCAGACCAATGCTGAACCACCAACTGGCAAAACAGGTTAAAATGAGGATCAGTGTCGATGGCTGAAGCTAGTCTATTCAAACAGGGAACGTGCTGCGTCAAAAACACATTCGCACCAGTATCATATAACCACAATGTCACTGAAAGACAAGAAAAAAAACAATCACTTAGGTTTAGATTTTCAAGCACCTTTCATAACCACAGAGTAGGGCCTGGTGATACAGTTAAAAAATAAATAAGAAAAAGATAAAAACTTTAACAAAATGTACTGTTAAAAAGAAGTATTTCTTTATAACACCAACCCTATGATTATCTATGTAATATAATATTGTTTTTTACACTGAAATACTGATTTGCCAAAAATTACGTGAAATATATATATAAAAAAAAAAATACAGTGTGCACAGATAAGGTGACGCATTAAGAAGATAATCCGTCACTTCTTATTGTGAGGATGTTTTCTGTTGTTGCCGTTATCAGCACCTAGCTATGATTAAGTTACAAAACTATCTGAATATGGCATTTGGTGGAATGTTGGTGCGATCCTGAAAAGAAAAGAAAGATCCTTTTCATACAACGGTATTGTTGTGTCTATCTTCATCTCCTTATTGCTGCACGATTAGTGTGCAGAGTAGAGAGCATTTGCTATATATGAAATAAGCTACAGTAAAGACATTAACAGTAGAAAAGCTAATGTTTGTGTGCACGTGAACCAGCTAGTGAGACAAAGCAGTACTGTTCTATAGTCCAGGCAAAATGCAACAGCTAAGCAGACAGTAACCTGCTTAGCTAATAGACTGCATAGCATTTTCCATAAAATACAATGAAACATACTGATGCTTTTGATATTCAGAAAGAACTACAGAAAACACTTTACAATGTTTAGTGTGCTTATCGGAGAAATTTTAATATTGGCATAACATGGAATGAGTGAGCAACTAAGCTCATTCACCTTTTGATATCACCATTTTCCATGATGTGTCGGAGGAAATCCACGTAGTATGTCACAACTGCCGAAGCTACAATCCAGAAAACGGAGTGTTTATTGATGCGGGGGAGTGGTTTGACCTCTTTTTCCTCCTGACCTGAAAGATTTAAAAAAAAAAAAAAAAAAAAAAAAAAAAAAAAAAATTTTTTTTTTAAAAAAAAAAAATTTTTTTATATAAAAAAAAAAAAAAATAAAAAAAAATAATTATTTTAAAAAAAAAAT
>VUQR01025846.1:12680-23444 GCA_015108515.1 Hemichromis elongatus | reverse complement strand
AAAAAAAAAGAGTGCACAGCTGAAGTAAAACGTAAAAAGGCAGCATACCTTCAGAAAGATTAACGTCAGAGTATAGATTAAATGAATCTTTCTAAGATAAAAGACTTAATCATATAAGTATTCTCCGCCTCTTCAATCTTTTAACTGAAGTAACAGATACGATTAGTTTTCCTTGTATTTTTACACGTATGGAAATAGAACTTGGCAAAGAGGAACGGGCCATTGAGAAATTTTCTTAGAATTTATAAAATATATTTTGTGCCTGTCTTTTATTAAGGAGCAGCTGGAAAGACATGCAACAACCAAACTAGACCACTGGTCTGGAAAAAAATGCTCGTCTAGTGTAACTGAGGATTAAGGTGAAGGAGGGGTCTGATGGGGTACATCTGATGCCAACCCTCATAACATTTGCAGAATGCATAGTAGCTGGCTTTACTACAAACCTAAAGCCCTGAATTTTTTCTGTTGAAACTTGAGACCGAAATGTTTTTAATACTTTCAAAAAATGCAGTTTATAGCTGCATTTAGCAGCTATAAATGCCACAGAGTCCAGCTTTTTGTTGAAATGTTTTTTATTGTTGTTGTAATATATGACTATTGCTGCTAAAACTGTTTATTTAAATCACATAAATGCACAACTCCTGCATGTCGTCATCTTTAGGGAAAATGAAAAGATTTTATGCCGTCTCTTATTAACATATATTTAAATACCTTTAAAAAAACAAAACTGGGTAACAATGCTGAACATAATACGAATGTGACACTTACATCACGATTTTATAAACCGAAAATAAATAATTAAAAAAAACTTAGTTGTAACAGAATACAGTTCTGTGCAAAACTCTTGAGCCACCCCATGTATCTGGAGAGGCCAATCCCTAACTGATCGTATTTAACTATATATTTTTCTATCCAGGAATGCTTTCACTGCATTGGCAGTGTGTTTGGGATCATTTTCATGCCATAAAATAAAACCTTTCCCAGATGCCATTTTCTTTTCTATTCCGGTATTATAAAATCTTTCAGACCATGACAATCTATTCCAACTTTCGAACTAAGAGCTTTTCGGCAATCACTTTATTCGTGCAAAAATGTTATTTTGTCTTTGAAACCTTGTTATCCTCTGCGTTTTGTAGATTCCAATAATAAGAATGGATTATGTGGATGCAAATTAAAAATTGGTTCCTTTTTTAAGTTGCTGGGCAAGTACAACATTGGCCGATTCCTTGAATTAGGTCCATTTTCTATGGCTGAATAATTCATAGATCAGCAAAAGATTAGGACAGCTAAACGGACTAGACTGAAAATAAGTGAAATCCAGCGAATGTCAAAAGAAAAACTTTGAAAGTTATTCACAAACGCTGTAGAACTATTGCTTAAGACCACTTAAAAAAAAAACTAATTATGAGAAAGCCTGGCTCTCTGGAAGTAAAATATTAACCACAATATTTTACACAGAGCTGTATGTTACATGTTTCATAATCTCACTTTGATACCAACTGCATGTTATCAATCATACGCAGCAGATTAAGACTTGAATGAATGGATTTGTTTTACAGTAGAGATGTAGTTTCAGTATTCTGGGGGGTCTGGATTAAATCAACAGAATTAAGCTCCGCTGAGCCCAGGTGGACTAGAAAACATCATTTTAATACTACCAAACTTCAGTTACAGCTTGACTAAAGCCCAAAGTATGTAATATACAATTACAAGGTAAGCAGTGTGATGAATGAGCATCAGTGTTAAACCTGCTGGGATTAGCTGAGCTTCATAAAGCTGGGCAGATTTCCTCCTGTTTGTGTGTGCGTCTGTGTGTCTGCGTGTGCGTACAGGGTAAAGAGACTGCTCATTCTAGTCGTGCAAAATCAGACAGCATTAAAACTTCACCTGAGGCTGACACCAAGCGTCTTTCTTCTATGGGGCTTCTGTGTCCCTGGCCAAGTGAACCCCGTTCGGGGTGCCGAGGAATGTGCATTAACTTCGTCCCGTGTGAGAGTCTAATTCACCTCAGGTGCACCTCTCCCGTTACCCTTCCCCCACTCTAACATCCAATCCCACAGATAAGGTGCCATTTCCCAGCCTTACCGTGAGCTTGGAATGCGTAACAGAGCAGCCATCTATCACAATTGTCATACATTAAACAGTACTAATTTTTGGAAGTCAAATAGGAACCAGACACTTAAATCAGTGGTAAAAATATTTTATGTTCAACATCATGTCAACTGTAATGAAAAAAGAAAAGGAAGTCCGATGTAGGATGACAGACAAAAATAAGACAGCGATGGCTTTGAAATTTTAAAATTCTATGCAATATGTCAAAACGAGAAGATGAAGGAATCTAATTCACAAGTCGAACCCTGTCTTTCAAAACTCTAAGCTTTGGATTTTTGTTGATCTTTTTGTTGAAAAGTGCTAGCACTTCTTCCTCCTCCTTAAAATTCCTATCACCGGTGTAGGAATAGTAGGCGGCCAAAATCTGAAAAACATGAGCAAGCTTTTACTTTCGTGTTAAATAAAAGATTATTTCTACGGCAAACTCTTAAAGTTCAAAGCTCGATAAACAACTACATTCTCATTTCGTATAGCAATGAAAACACTTCATGGCTCACCTTCTTTCTGAGTTTCTTCACTGACATTTCCTGATCAGGTGACTCTTTCAGTACTGCCTTGATGTTCCCCTTCCAGTTAAATTTGCCTGATGAAAAACAGAAATCAGCTTTCAGTACACACACTAATCACCAAGGGTCACTTTCCCACTCTGAACAAAAGAAGCAACACTGACCTCTGCTGCCTAATCACAGACTAATCGTGTAATAAAGCAGGGCAATTTCAGTCATTAGTAGCTCCACAGTACCTTTAGTAACAGCTCGATCCTCAGTTTCCTCTTGATCATCAGCATCCTCTGTTTCTTCATTAGCTGGAAAAGGATGACAACAAAGTTATCGAACAAATGTTTTAATATAAACACACTTTAGAAGAAAAAAAAAAAAATAACATAAATCTGACCAGACTTCACAAAGCTGCTGATGAAAACACTTGCTCACTCTGTGATTGAGTGTCAGTGAATACCTAAATTCAGTCTAACCATGACAGTAACAGATAACGTCCAGCACTTCAGAAATCTTGACTCACCTTTTCTTTTCTTGCCCGATGTCTCATTTTCAGTGCCACGGCTGTTTTCATCATCGCTGGGTTCTTCAGAGAGCTGTTTTCTCTTTCTGTCCTTTCTTTTTTTGCCCACCATTTCTTCCTCCGGCTCTTGTGCGACTGTATTTTCAGTACCTTTTGTAGCTTTCCCATTCTTCTGCTGTCGGGCCTCTTTGCGTTCCTGTTTATTCAGTTTTTTCTTCTTCTTCTTCTCTTCCTCCTCACTTGGGTGGCCATTTGGTTCTCCTTTTCCATTAGTGTGCACTTTGACTTCAGCTGCTGTCTGTTGAGTTGGCTGTGGGGGCTCTGAAACCTGTCAGATAATGGTCAGGTTAATGACAATCACTACAGACGTTGTAAACATGCTAGACTCTTTTTTTTTTATGGCATGCTTAATGTTAATACGAGCAACGTGCTTCCACTCATTTCCTGGTGACATTCGAATTTAATAAGCACACATTCACAGAAAAAAAACAAACATACATGAGCTAACTTACATTATCAGCTGCAGCAAGTATATTCCACACTTCCTCCTGTAGACTGGGGTTTGGTATTTTAAGACTATTTTTCATCCAGTTCTGATGGGAAAAGAAAAACGTGACAATTAATCAACATTAACATGAAAACTGATTAGTTTGTACAGTTTTAAATAATACTAACCTGAAACTTGGCCTTCTTTCTTGGTACATTGTCATAAGTGCTGACTTGCTGGAGGACATCTCTTAGCTTTGCACTGACTCCAGATTTGTTCATGGCTTCGTGGACTTTCTTCAGTAAAAGGACATAAAGGTAGAACAGTTGGCTTTCCTAAGTGATCCAAAACCTTAGCAGAGTTTTTCTTTTTCTTTCCTGAATCTTACCTGGAGCCACTGCTGCTGTTTCGCATCCCCTTTGTTTGTTTTCGCCTCGTAGCCTTTGCCTCCATACTTCTGATCTTCACTGATGCATTTGATGTGGGTTTTGTAGTCATCGCCCCTAGTACACATACACAAGTCGTTAGCATTGAGGCCGCTCTTGCGCCTGTTAGCTTGGGCTAGAGGAAAACAGTCACTCATTTATTACCAGAAGTCTTTCCCACAGTCGATGCAGGACAGGACCTGGCACCCCCGGCAGATGTTCACGTGTTTATCAACCTGAGCTTTTTTCAGGGACTCCCCACACGCGTTGCAGGTGAAGAACACCATATTCAAAGACTATCCTGTTTGGCTAGAGTGCAGCAATAACGGTGGCAACTGAACCGGCCTACACTCTGCGACACCGACCTATAAACTGGAGTCGGTTAAACCCTCATGCGAAAGCTGGACGCAAGTGACAGCGATGATACGAGCTAGCGTTAGCCAGAGAACGGTGGCAGACCCTGGCCCCCTAAAACTGTAAAACACTACTAAAATAAAGCCTCTCCCGGGAGCAGTGGAGGTCAAAACGCACTGACGGGGTGAGCCGATGGATTAAATCCGTTTCCTCAAAATCCTATTTGAGCGCAAACGATGAGCAGCTTCGTTCTATTCCAAACTTTTCCAAACACACGTTAGAGAACCACACCGAATCGTTTGGTCGCTACATTATTAGTCTCCCCTCCTGTAAATGCAACCAAAGAAAAGTTCCGAGCAGGGTGAAAACGAACCTCATGTAAAGTTTATTTTTGTAATTACGAACCAGGTGGTTACTTTTAACACGTTCTCTCCTGACAGTGGTAAAGTCACTCTACTGAGAGATTATTTAACACTGTATATCTGTATAATGGTTAATGGTATTTTTTAGCGTGTACCAACTCGAAATTCAAGTTACACCAGGATGTGACGTATAGTTATGTCTGTCGAAAAGTGACCTATCATCCAAATAAAAGTTGGAATCCCTTAATGTAAGTTTGACCCGCATGTTTATGGCCTAAAATAATATAATAATAACAGTATTGAGGAACAGTTGTCAGTTGTACTTGCAATTCATTCGGGATTTTGTGCTAAATCGATTCACACCGTTTAATAACATGGGTGGCTAGCGTAGCTTTGTAGCCAAGCTTAGCAGTTTGTGTGCAATTTTTGCATGGGTGGTCTTGCTGCAGAGGCACACTGGATTCTGCGCGGCTGTTGAATCCCATATGTCAATACGGTCTCTTCAAAACTGCTGTTAGCAATTACTGGCTCGCTGGCAGGAGAGATAATACAAATAACAACTCTGGCTAATCACTCGTTGCTTTTTAAAAAACTTGTGTCCCCTTAGCTCGCTATTTGATGAAGACCTTAGAGGTGAGTGGTGGAGCCGCTGAGTAACCATGGACAGCTTGTCCAGCCACAGCTCCTACCTCCTCCAGCAGCTTCAGGAGCAGAGGATTCAGGGTCTGCTCTGTGACTGCATGCTGGTGGTCAAAGGTGTTTGCTTCAAAGCCCACAAAAACGTCCTGGCTGCCTTCAGCTCCTATTTCAGGTGCCATTATCTCTTTCGTAATAAACGTTAATCATACCGAGTTGCTGCAAGGTTTCCAGATGCATTAAGTATTACTCTGATCTTTTCAGGTCCTTGTTCCAAAATTCCCCGAGTCAGAAGAATGACGTGTTTAACCTGGTTATCCAGGACGTCAGTGGCATTGGCCAAATATTGGACTACATGTATACCTCCCATCTTGACATTAACCAAGATAACGTGCAAGCACTTCTAGATATTGCACAGTGTTTGCAGGTTCCGAATGTGCAGAACATGTGCAGTAATTTCCTCAAGCCCTGTCCCCCACCAGTGGAAATGCCTTCATTTTCTCTCTCAGGCATGTTGGGTTCAGAGCATGACTGCCGGCTTGGAAGTAGTCTTCCTAATGATGTTGACCTGCCCTGTCCCTCTGAACCCCAGAAGCCTGGCTTCAGCAGTGACATGGACCACACTAGAAGAACGCCTGCTTCTGTGCATAACAGCAGCTCACACTGTGAAATGGGAAGCAGCTCTCAGGCCCCAGTAGAAAAGCAGCTAGTTCATGGCTACAAGCTCCGCAACTTCTACAGTAAGCAGTACTTTAAACAAAGTGCAATACAGAGCAATAGTGCAAATTCAAACCAGGGCCCAGGCCCTTCAGTGGTGGAAGAGCAGCAGTGTCAACTTGGGATAAGCCATGCAGGCAGCAGCACCTCTGTGAACTCAGGAAACACAGTTCAGCCTAATCAATCTTCCACATCAGTGACTGTGGACAGGAACCCTGTCTCTTCTCTCACACCCTCAGATAATCTAAACACTCCTAACTCGGTAGACTCCTCAATGAACAAGCCAGTGCGCCCAAAGAAGGCTGTCTACCTAAAGAAATATAACTATCTTCGGTCTCAGAAGGCTTTGGAGGAGATGTGCACTGAATCAGTTATTGAACCTGTCCTTAGCTGTTCAAAGGAGAACCTTCAAGGAGAGACAGCGGTCCAGGTTCAAGCACCAGAAGCTCCAGTAGAAGAAGATAGCGCTGCAGCCAGAGATGAGGTTGCCGACACAGCTGCAGATGCACAGCTTCCCAGTCCTCCACCTGTGAACGAAGAGGAGCAAAATCTAAAGCCTGTGGCAGAGCCAGCTCAGCAGTCAGGACACAAGCAGTACTGCTGTGAGGTGTGTGGGAAGATCTTCAAACACCCGAGCAACCTGGAGCTGCACAAGCGCTCACATACCGGTATACCCTGATTTTAACAGCTCTAGAATCACACATTTAAGCTTGAATCATAGGGATTAATTATAATGGTCTTAGACATAAACCGGTCTGTTCTATTGTAGGTGAGAAGCCCTTTCAGTGCAACGTTTGTGGAAGAAACTTCTCACAGGTATTTTTTTTGTGCTCTTCCAATTTAATAGTAATTCTTAGATGTTCAGATTAAACTCAGATGTCTGACTGATTTTGTCTTATAGGCTGGAAATTTACAGACACATTTGCGGCGTCATTCTGGGGAGAAACCATACATCTGTGAGCTCTGCGGGAAAAGGTAAATTGAATTGGATTGATTTACATTTATCTTCTTTTGCCATCTTCCTGCCCCTTTTTAAAGCATTTTCTGGCTTTAACTGTTGTTTGCTTTGACGACGAAAAACGTGCTTCAAAATTATTATAGATGTTTTAAGGCTAAAACCCCTCACTAAACGCTTTATACACTTTTATCAGAAAGGTATGAACATTTTCACACTTTTCTCTTTTGTTGAAACATTCTGAAAGTTCAAACCATCAGAGAAAAAAAAGTCCAGTTTTATAAAATGAATCAAAGACACCTGCGGTTGCCTTTGCAAAACATTTCATCGACATTGTTTTGTTTGTTGGGGAGAAAACTTACAAACATACAGTACAGCACTTCAGAGGCACACCGCTAGCGATCAGATTTATGTAAATTTGACAAGCTGAACGCATTCTGCGCTGTACAGGGGACATGGCATGAGACTGATTGACAATGATCTAGAGCCAATCAGGACGCAGAACACAATGCGCTGTAAAACAAACAAACAAAAGACAGCATGAAAAATTGCACAAAAAAAATTTGCGGAACAGCGAGGCCACAAAAGGTGAACATGTTATAGCGGGGGACCACTGTACATGATTCTTGCATAACACATAAAATGCGATAATATCAAATAAATACATGATATAACGTTTTCCACTTACCATGTACAGACGTTCAGATATCTAAGCTCATTATTTCTTTACTGTCCTTTATTATTCATGTTTTTCAGCTTTACTGCATCAGGGGATGTCCAACGTCACAAAGTGGTGCACACAGGAGAGAAGCCACATCTGTGTGACATATGTGGCCGAGGTTTGTGGCATCTCTCGGCACAAGCAATAATCTCAGTCACTCACTTGATAATACAACAGTCTTAGAGTTTGTAACGCTTTACTGCTAAAGTGAGCTCCTGCTGATCTTGATTGTAGCTTGAGCTGCTTTTATTGAGACATGCATTTCGTGTTCCGTGTTTATTGTTCAGGATTTAACAACTTGAGCAATCTAAAGGAGCACAAAAGAACTCACGCAACAGACAAGACGTTCACCTGTGACCAGTGTGGAAAGTCCTTTAACACGCACAGAAAGCTTCTGAAGCACAAGGCCCGGCATGCTGGGGAAAAACCTCATAGCTGCGCCACCTGTGGTAAGTTATAGTGTATTAGTCACAATCTATTTTTTAAAATATTTTTAAGAGTCTACAAGAGGCACAGTTATTTAGCATAACTTTCAGCAATATTTTAGTAATGAAAAATCAAATTGAATCCATAACATCTGTTTTAGATGCCTGTGAAGGAATTAGAGCTGTAGTGTTTGTCAGGGTTTATACTTATATCCAAAGAGATCAATATTAGTGTCACTGTAAAATGCTATTTGCCATTTTTTTTTAACATAAGTAACCACCAGCCATCAGCTATGAAAGTCAATCCTTGATGCTGTGTTTACATGGAAAGCTTGTCAGATGTGTTTTTCAGTCTTCCGTGCACCTGACAGAAAAGATGAGCTCCTGTTTTAATAATTTAAGTGTTTTATGCATGTGAAATTACAGCATACATTTTTCTCATTTTATACATCCATCAACATGCCATTGAATTGTGAATTTTTACTCTCAGTCTATTTCTGGTGTTAGGTCTAACTACAGTTAGTTCTTTCAGGGTTATGCTCAGGTTGGAATAAAAAAAAAAAGAAGTCTGGACTAGAAACTTCCTAGCAGCCACACTCCTAGGTGGGGCTCGACACTGCTTGGTTAAATAGTTCCTATTTTTGAAAAAAGAAGTAAAACAGCAAAATACACAAAAAAGAAAAAGAATATTCAACTGCTTCTCTTTCAAAAACAAGAAGCACTTGTTACTTGACAGAGCAAACCTTCACCAAAGGCAGCTAACTTACTGGGCAGCATTTACTTTGAAGCTATTAATATTGTATTCTGTGTACTTTTTAAATGCACTTAGTGAAGTTAAATCAACACATTTTAGGGTCAACATGAAAGAAAGACAGACATGATGTGTGAAAGTGAGATCAGAGGTCTAATTTACATGAAATTTGGATGTAAACTGTAATGTGATATGTAGAATCCCTATATATTGCTATTGTTCCCTAAATAGCCTCAATACAAACTGGTTGCAAGAAATAGTTTTAAATAGCTCTTCATGGCCTTATTATCACTTTGACCTTGATGTAAACTAATCTGTTGACCTTGAAGGAGAGATCAGCTATGATATGATAATTTCTATACGGTATGGTTCTTTCTATATGCTGACATTACACACCAAACTAGTTATAAGGCTTTTTATCCACACTAGGAATCGACACTACAACCAAAGATGTTGCAACATTATTACTGACAAGACCAGCTGATATTGGAATGCAATGAAAAGGCAAAAGAATAAATGGCTTTTTTTTTTACCTGCATATTGCAAACTCACTCTTTAAGGCTCTTAAAACCTGTTTTTCTATGACAGAATTTTTCCCCATGTTATGATTGGTTAAAGATGATGTGCACACAGTGTTTTTTATACGAGATTTCTTATGATTAAATGCAGGGAAGTGTTTCATTGGCTCAGGAGACCTACAGCGTCACATACGGTCACACACTGGTGAGAAACCTTACATCTGTAATACCTGTGGAAAGAGCTTTACCCGGTCTGCCATGTTGAGGAGACATAGCAACATGCACTGCAAGGGCCCTCCAGTTGAGAGTCAGGTCACTGTCAACTCTGTGCAGACACAGAGCGCAGATGGCGGCACGTCATTACCCAAAGCTGTCAGCCACAGTAAACCTGCTGCTGCTGGTGAGCAGCATTTCTCTGCTATGATGCCCCACACAGAGTTAGAGAAATCCTCAGGGCCGGCTCCTTCGCCGCCACAAGCAACACCACATACAGAGACTTCACCTACCAGCATTCAACTGAGCCCAGCATCTACCCCGCTTCCAGAGCTGCGCTCCCTGGTTCCCCATCACCTCCTTTCATCGGGCCACCAGGAAAGAACTGCAACCCTATCTGCTACAGATCGTACAAAGCTGGCCAAACCCCACGTATCGCAGGAAGCGCCATATGGTCCGTATGTCGAGAACGGGAACTTGCCAATGGATAGAGGCCCAGCGGGGAGGCCCTACCTGCCTCCTACAGACAATTACTGCAGTTCCCTCACAGGGCCAAGCAGGCCCTATAGGTCCAGTGAAGGCCAGTTTATCTCGAGTGTAACTCTGTGGGGCCTAGCAATGAAAACGCTCCAGAATGATAATGACATGGAGCAGTAGTATGTTTTCATTTTCTTCCATTTAAACACAGCATAGCCAGATCAGCCACCCAGTGTGCTTTAGTGACGTTTACTCAACTGAATCATATTTCTACCACCTGGAGCATGAAGGACATCAAATCAGAAAGGACGGGTCCTTCTCTCTCGCTAGTGTGCTAAGTAGACTTAGACCCAGAGAGCAGCTAGAAGAACAGCTTGCTTGAGACAAATGATTAACTTAGGGGCTGTACAAGACCCAGTATATGATATGTGAGGATTATCCTGAACTCTAGATCGTGCAAAACTGAGGTCTGCAAGGCACTGACATCACAATGCAGCAGGAATTTTCAGGGCTCTGTGAATCAGTGGGATTTATTTTTTGAAAATGTATTGTTGCCAATCTAAACATCCCAGGATGCATCAGTGCTAAAAA
>VUQR01025846.1:0-12660 GCA_015108515.1 Hemichromis elongatus | reverse complement strand
AAAAGTAAAAAATATAAAAAAAAAAAAAAAAAAAAAAAAAGCTACATTCTTTCATTTGGTTTGTACTGCACTGCACTTTAAAATGTAAAAAAAATGGGCTTGTTACTGATTAAATATTAGTGCAAGATCTCTGTGATTTATTTATGTAAGAATTAAAGACCTACCCTTTCTGTATTGTAATGTCTCATTTTTATTTAAAAGAAAGACATTAACTTTAACAGCATTTTAATTTTTCCTGTGTTCACTGCAAGTAGCTATATGGGGAAGATATATTAAATTTAAAGTTTAGGGTAATCTAAACAAATGCTCTTTTTCTTCTTGTTTGTATCAAAGAATACATCAAATTCATGAAAAACGCCACAGGGAATAGCTTCCATTCCTTGTTTCTTAGAACAATAAGACGTGTTTACACGGCTAAACAAATTTTATGCTGTGCTAATGTAACTGTAAAACCTGACTTCTAGTGCTGTCAGCATTAGGTTACTCAGTGTGCCACTGGAACGCTTATCATTCACTGCATTTCTGATCAGTCGATATATTCACTGAAAACTGAAAGAACATTTGGAAATAAAAAATTAACAGCTATTTAAAAGTTTAAGTGTAATTTATTCATGTATGAATGTTTACTTTATGAAGTAAACCAAACACATGATTAGCAGGTCCTTGCTGTGATAGAATAATCCTTCAACTGAGTTCGAACGATAAATGTTTGTAACGGCAATGGCAAAAGTTATCCTGGTCACCCTTATAAATTACCCACTATATGTGTGTGCGTGTGTTTTAAGATTACAATGTCAACTGTAAAATTTGTGTATAACAAAAGCCTGCAGTTGCAAGGTGCAATGCTTAGAGAGGACAACAGAGGGAGCTGTAAGATATGTAGTACAGTTTCTGCAACTGCAATTTACAGTTGCAGAGCACCAGCTGTTTATGGCAAAGCACAAATCAGCAACTATTGCTCTGCAGATAGTGAGGAATGCTTAAAGGACTGATTTGGTGTTATGGATCCTGTCCTGATGTTGGTGAGGAAGCTTTCAAAAAGTGAGATTTACACTCACCACACATCCAGTGAACACCAAGCATCAGTAAACATTGTGCAAACGCACTGCAGTGTGCTGCGTAAAAAGTGCACTGAGTTTTCTCTACAAGATAGGCAGCTGATAATTGGCCGTCATTGCCACAGTATACAGGCCCTGCCTGCTAGATAGGTTGCCTAGCAACACATAGGATAAATCTGTTATCATCATGTTCATTCGTTGCCTTTACCCCAACTACAATGGTAAAGGGGGGGGGGCACTCTGAGTAGGGAGGTGTGCCTAACCATGGTGCACCTCTTACATCCTGAGTGGGGTTTTATGGCAGAAACATGAACACCTCACAGAATCCCTGTATTTTTCATGTACCTGGGATATTAATAATTGAGCTTAGTATAATGGTGTTTTTTAAATAACTCACTTTGCTTTGCTGAAAGTGGTTACATTTCACTACACAGAAGTTATTTAAACCCTGGTCAGCTTGAGTGCATTCTCACTTTACAGCAGATACCAAAGTGTGAGAGCGTGAAGAAATCCCGTCTGCCCTTCACAACATGAAGGCAGAAAGAAAAACAGCAAACTGGCCCTTTTTCCTAGACTATCAAAGTCTCCCAAACCTCCCAGTTCTTATTACAAGCGAAAAAGATTAATGCAGAAATGCAGAAAATCTCTATATTTATCAGTTGACCTGTAAATAATCACAAAATCTTTTCAGTGATGATAACTGAGCTCATATAATGCTCATATCCAACATTTTCTGTCACAAGTGGAATTTATAGTCGCTCATGTTTCCCCTGTATTCAGCAGAAATTTTTTTTAAAAAGTGGCACAAATACATTTCAGATGTTTCTTTTTTTCCCCTGGATGTTTACACAAGGGAAACACTTATGTGCACCTAAACCACAGTTCCCATAGAAACCTTGCTTTCCATATAGTCATTATATGGCAATAACTACTCTCTCTGCCAGATAAGCGAGTGACTTTGAGGGTGAATCCTCTCTCCTCATGACCCCCATTTCTCACTCTGTGTCGCTGCTTCCCTCTCCCCTCGTGCTAAAGTTAATCCTGATTATGTACGCCATCTAACTGGTGCAAAATGAGACCCAGCCTAATGCCATTTTACGCAGAAACGTTTCCAAAGCCTGTCTTTTGTTCCAGCATCTAATCACGTTTCACTGCTTTGTGTTGTCACAGGCATATGAGGATAGGTTTAATTAACAAGTGAGTGTGAAATATATAAATCCAACCAAATTTGGCTGACTGGGACATTTCACCGCAGAAACCAAGCAGTCGGGTTTAACCTCAGGCGAACGACTCAGTTTCTTTCTTTTCTTTATTTTGCTGCTTTTTGTCTGTATTTGTAGTGACTGTTATCCCCAAATTTTCTGCATTTTTATTGCCTTTCTGTTTGTTTAAATGAAAACAGCATATATCTCTTCATACTCTTCAGATGAAAATAAACAAATACCCTCTATTACTTTTCAAAAGTCATGGATGTTTAAACCTGCTGTGCACCACAGCATTATTATCATGCTGATGTCTGCATCAGCACCGAAGATGTGAACGTGTTCTGGCAGCAGTTCCAGCCAAGTAGTAATTGCTGTGGAGCTGCGGCTTGTTGCTGTGTTGGATGAGATGGATAAGTGGCTGACCTAGTCTCTGCGCTATAATTCCTCTGTGTGTCACAATATGAAAGAGGCTTAAGCAGAGGAGAAAAATGGTGATTGTTCCTACTGTTGCTCTGCTGCCTCTCTCTGCCGTCTCTCACTGCTTTTCTCTTCTGCTCAGATAGCAGCTACCTGCTTAGCTCCATCCATTTCACTCCAATCTGGGCAATAGATAACTACGCAGGCGTTATCATAGCACAGACCGATGAACACAGTGCTACCAGGTTAATGTGAAGTTGTCAGGCTCACCTGTTAAGAGGTGTTGTAACCATCAAATCTGTATAGAAATGTGCAGCCTGTCGTTTTTACTCACTCACTTATTCAAAGAGGTTTGTAGTTAAATGCATACTGTGGAAATGCCATTTCACATTTACGCTGTCATACCCCCGATTCTTTCTCTACGATCGTTATCTTCCTCCATGTCCTGCCTTTTCTTGCACACACACACACACACTTCTAAATACACACACGCTGGCCTTTAGCTACTGTACCCAGGTGTGTTTTCTCTCTGGGTCTGCACAATACACTTCCAGTTTCCTAAGATGCGTTTAGACACCTGTCAGTGTGTGTGACAGGTTATTCTTTGTTTTCCCCCCTCAGGCAATGAAATGAGGTTGTTTCAGCACACATACAGTAAAGCTCACGATGGGAAGGAGTGAAGAGCTGATTTTATAGCTGACCACATAGCTGGTTGTCTACAACCAATGCTACCAGTTCTTTTTTTTGTACCTCTATTCCAAATGTTACAGTGACACGCTGTGAGAAAATTGAGAGATGATTGGCTACATCTGGGATCCCCTCGGGTACTGTGTGTCTATTTGTAGGTTGTTGTGCCCCTGCATGTTTAAAGACAGCAGCAGTTCTTCACCATGGGAGTGCTGTCAGTAACTAGAGCTTCAAGAAGACCGAACTGTTCCAGGCAGGTCAAAATGCCTGCTCCAGTCAATGAGAATGAAGAAGTAGTATCACATTTTAAAAATAAAAATACAATTATGAGAAGATTCTGTATATTAATTATGGTGAGAAAGCTACATAACTTTTTCCTGGGAATAATTAAGTAATTACTGCATTACATTTTTTTAAAAAAGTGTTCTGTGTAATATGTATAATAGTTACTTTTTTAAGTAACGACTTGAACGCTGATTACAACAAACAGGGAAAATACCTCAGCAAACATGCACAAACATTTGACTCACAGCATGCAATTAATTTGCATGAATGTGATTTTTTTTATTCCTTAGTACTAGTGGTTAATCCCAAAGTGGAGCCAATGAGAATCGAAAAGAGAATTGATAAAGAATCGAATCGGTAGCTGATATAGAGAATGGAACTGGAATTGCTAAATCTTGTCGATATCCATCCCTAATCCTAATCATGGTCTTTTCCTAAATCATTCCAAATGATCCCATCTTATAAATAGCTCTTGTACCAGACTGGAACCCTAATCTCCTGGATTTGTGGTAATTATGCCTCCTTTAACCTGCCTGTCTCATTATAGGGACTTTGCTGGTTGCATGGTGTTTTATAGGAGAGACAATATGTTCTCACAAAACATTTAGAAAGCACTTTAAATGGATGGGAACATAATTTTGGGGAGAAGAGAGTTGATTAAATACCATGGCGCCCTTTTTTTCACAGATTTTTTTTATATTATATCTAATTAAATACTAACATTAAGAACAATAAAGATTATTTAGATGCTCATGTAATCAGATACTTGTTGAAACATGGTAGCATGATAAACATTTATGTAAAAAAGTGTAGTTTAGAGCTAGTTATGTTCTAGTTTAGTTACATTGTGGGTTAAATCACACCGCCAAAACTGCCTCAAATTGTTGATGCGAGACTGTCTTGCTGTCTTTGTTTAACTAGAGTCCACGGTTCCAAGTAATAATTCAGTGATCTCACACTGTGCAGTCAAATAGCAGGCCTCCATAGAAGCCTGTAGCATTAGCTTGTTATATCTAACACATCTTAACTTCAAGGATGAAGTACACATGGGAGACTTCATTCCTCTTGTTCAAATTTTTTTGATTTCCTATGGAGAGAATATTAGCCAATCAGATCCAACGATTCCCTAATCGCAAGGACAGAACCCTTGAGGCAGAGTGTGTTTGTGCGTGAGTGTGTGTGTAGCTATGTGCATGAGTCTGAGAGAAGAAGAGGGAGAAAGAGACAGTGGGGAGAAAATGAAAGGGGATGGGACGATAAGAGAGATGTTGTAAAATTAGCCACGCTGTCAGAGCAGTTTGCACTTGGCTTTAAAGGAATTGTCATCAGTGTAGCAGACTCAGGGAAGTCCCCCCTGCTCTCGATCATCTTGCCTGCAGCGGGACTCAGGCTTTCTCCCTCTCTTTTCCCTCTCTCTGCTTTGGCAAACTCATTAATGACAAACTGCTCCAGCTTCTCATGGATGTGAACAAAATGGCATTCAGACTGCTGAGGAAAATCACACAAAGTCACCTGCGTGCATGTGTATGAAAGAAAACTCGCATGAATGATGATGCCCTGGTTTGTGCCTGGTTTTCTCAGATTACATAATATCCACAATCTCTAAACAGTGACTCACGTTTCCAGTGGATAAGTGATGTGACTTTATTTTGTGGGACTACAGCTTCTGAACAATTATTCCAAAGTCTGGGAGGTAGAAAGTGGACCCATACAGTTGTAGATATTTTCTTTTCTTTTCTTTTCTTTTCTTTTCTTTTCTTTTCTTTTCTTTTCTTTTAGGACATTATAGTTTTCCATTTCAGCCCAAATGGTTAGACCATGAGATTTTATCATCTGTGCTGGCACACCTAATATTGGCCTTATAGACAGCTGGGACAGACTCCAGTGACCCTGAACTATATCAGCACTTAAGAAAATGGAGACTGAAGACTGAAGACTTAAAATCAAGCTAGACATCCAGGTGTTAACTACCGGCATTTAAAAGTCAAGCAGCAACCTCCATGTGTGACAAATAAAACCAATACAGAAGTGCCAAAAACTTCAGTTCCTCTACTTTCCATATCACGCTGGCATTAAAAAAGGCATTAAAAAGTAGGTTTAATATCTAGTCCAAAAAATAACTCTCCGGGTCTCCATGGATTTCCCTTCAAAACAATGCTACAGTGTATAATCTAAAAAAAAACATTTTTTCAGAGTGATGCAGGTGAGATTTAAAGTTAGGGGCATGAGTGCTTTGCTTAACAGTAACATTAACAGGAAAACATGGTATAAATAGGTGCAACACAAATAAATGCACTGCTATGTTGTAAAGCTCATCTAAGGCATGGCTTGTATTTTGTCTGTTGCACCTGGTGTAGAAATTAATATTGTTATTATGTCAGTATTATTATTAATGCCTACGTTTTAATTATGCCTGCAGAAGTTCACTGATGACTCTGCAATAGTCGGCCTCATCAGTGATGGGGACAACAAGGAGTACAGAGAACTTACCCATGACTTTGTGGACTGGTGCCAGCAGAACTACCTCCAGATCAACACTAGTAAAACCAAGAAGCTGGTGGTAGACGTCCACAGGTACAAACATCCTCCACTGCAACCACTAAACATCCAAGGTATGGACATTGAGGCTGTGGAGAGCTACAGGTACCTTGGTGTTTATCTGAACAATAAACTGGACTTGACTCATAATTCAGATGCACTCTACAGAAAAGGGCAGAGCAGGCTGTACCTGCTGCGGAGACTCAGGCATTTTGGAGTAGAGGGCCAACTCCAGAAGATCTTCTATGACTCTGTGGTGGTCACAGCCATCTTTTACGGTGTGGTCTGGGGCGGCAGCATCTCTGCTGGGGACAGGAAGAGACTGAACAGGCGATCCTGTTCTAGGATGCCCTCTGGACCCAGTGGAGGTGGTGGGTGACAAGAGAATGGTGGCTAAGCTCTCATTCTTGTTGGACAACATCACCCACCCCACGCAGGAGACTCTGACAGCACTGAGCAGCTCCTTCAGTGGCAGGCTGAGGCACCCACAATGTCGGACGGAGAGATTTCACAGGTCTTTCCTCCCCACTGCTGTCAGACTCCACAACAAAGACTTCCACATCCACATCCACACATGTGCAATAGCAATAACACTAAGTGCAAGACTCTTTTCCTGACAATGTTGTATTTTCTTCGTTGTATATAGCATTTGAATTCTAGTTTATTCTATTGTATATAATATTTTATTTTATTCTATTCTATTGTCTACAGTTGTGTACAGTATCTTATACTTATTCTCGTCCTATTGCAGTGTTTTTCTAATTTTTGCTATGTAACTTTGCAATGTCCACTTTCTGCTGTAACAAAACAAATTTCCCACTTAATAAATCTTATCTTATCTTATCTTATCTTAAGTTTATCTGTTATACTGCTGAGTACAGTAACAATTCACTTTTTCGGCGTTTTTTTGTTGTTGTTGTTGTTGTTTATTTGTTTCTATTCTTAAGTCAATCAATTTCAAGAAACTGTGGATGATTTAGCGTTGTCCCATGAAAATTTAAAATGATTTTACCAAGAGACTTGTTTTTAGGTTCTAGCTCATTTATTTAGGAAAAGTGATCTTTCAGTTTGTTCTTGTTGTAATTTATTCCAATTAAAGCGCGAGTAACGGGAATTCAGACATCGAGCGGGATTTGCTAGTCGACCAACTTCCAGCCAATGGCAAAATCAAAGGAACCGCTCCTCTTTCCGGGGGCCAATCCCTGCTTGTCTCCATGGCAAAAGGAAAATAAAAATCCTCGACCATGGGTCGGCTTTTTCCGGTCGGACTCGGAATCAGAGCTCAGAGCGCCTCGCTGTTATCGCCACAGACACATCAATCGGGTTCTGGTTCGCGGTTTGAGGTCGTTCACCTACTCACGCTCGTAAAAAACAAAACAAAACAAAACAAAAAAGCCCCAAAAGTACCGTGCTTTTGAAATGGACACCGCAAACCAGGTGAGTAAAATAAACGTTTAAAGCCACAGGAATGCTGCTCAGCTGTGTGTTTAATTGATGATGGAAATTGGAATCTTTTTATTCTCCCGCCTTGTCTTCGCGCAGCTCGCTTCTGCGGGGACGTTTCAAGTGCTGAAATTACCTCTGGGATTTATCCGTGTTTTGGAATGGGTGAGTTGGATCCAATATATATATTTTTTGCATTACTTACATTAACATCATTTTGGCAATTTCAATTAAAAAACATGATTAGTTACATAATGTAGGGTTTGTGATCTTTTTCGCTAAAGATCACATTTTTCTTCACTCAGTAAACATCTGGGTGTTATGAAATTCCTGCATATGTGAGACGGAACTTTAACTTCATCGAATTTGTTGGGTGCTCCTGTGTGTCAATGGTTCTGTTTTTTGTGTGTCCCACACCTTGCCTGCAATCTACTCTGCTGTGATGCTTTCCACTGTGACTAAAAGGCTTAAGTTTATGTGAGGATTTATAGCTCCGTGAGAACTCCAGGCCAGGGGAAACCGCTATCTTTTCAATTATGCCTACTTGGTGCCAACCCTGTGCGTTTTGCGCTAGTCCCTGCATAAAAACATTTTTTCTTTAAAAAAGCCCCATTTTACCCAAATTGAGATGATATAACAGAAATCCACAATACCAATGGGGTGTCCTAGCTCTGACTGAATTAAAGGTTTACTACCATTTTCTGTCTAGGCGTTGGTTGTAGCTTCTTTTATTTGTTGTACAGTGCAGTGAAGGCCAGAGCCAAAAAGAAAGAAAGGAGAGGAAAAAAAAAAAGATTAAGTGAATTTCTTTGATGTGAGTTTAGAGAAATTACTATAGCCATAAGGGTATTCAGCTTTTGCTCAGATAGGATATGTGCGTGCGGGAGCTTGTCTTTCTCAATTTTGCAAATGCCATCAAACGTGCAGAGAGTCCTCAAGCAGCAGTCTTCACTCTAAAAAAAATCAAATAAATGCTGTTTTTTGTTTTTTTGCATTCAAATAAAGTAAACTCACTTTCAAGAGACACTTAAGCTGAGATAACACAGATGTCTGCCGGTGAGGTGAGTTTCCATGTGTGTTCCTTTCGGCTGTTAGAGTAACCTAACTGTGATTTTTGGGGGCCAGAGCCAAAGCACCATCTGTACGATAAAGATAGCGCACTGTCATAGTTCCCTGTGTGGGTCTTTGTGTTGTTCTTTGTGTGTGTGTGGGTGTCTGTGTGTGAAAGGACTCACGTGATGTTTTGTGAGCATGACTGTATATATTTCCGTTGCATCCACACATGCTGACATATTGATCCACCCACTACCTATGTTTGCTCACATGTATTAACCATGATCTTACGCAAGCCACAATAAATCTTTACATTCCCCCATACACACATACACCCCCATGACAACATTATAAAAGTGACCTTTTCCCTCCTGCACCTTTTTTTTTTTTCTCTTTTTACTCTCACATGCTCAGCTCAAGAGAGAGGGGCAGTTTTTTCAGTGTTTCTGTTGGCCAGTGGGCTCATAACCATGCAACCAATTCAAATTATGACCCAGGTATTCTGATTTATTCTGCAGCACCTACAGTTCACCATCAGGTCTTATTCCCATAGTATTTTTTTTTCTTTTTCATCTTACTGCGGGGCATCCTTATAAATGTGTAAAGATCTTGCCATCCCTTTGCCACTATTTAGAGAAAGTCTTTATATAAGAGAAAGCTAGCTCCTCAGGGTAATAGAAAATATAATCAGTATTTAATAAGTGTATTTATTCCCATACTTTTTTAAGAAAATATGAAATGTATTTGTAAAGTATGTAAACGCAACTAGTAGTGATTTATCAGAGGTCCCAGTTGGATGTAAGAAGTGAGAAACCTGCAGGGACTGTTTCCCACTGTCGCCCACCAAGTGACTTCCAGCTGAGACATGATGCTGCCTAGCATCTCTGGATTATACAGGCATAAACAATGGGATGAGTATTATCACATGAAAATAAATAAGCAGTGTATTGTGGATCTCTTTCAAACCCTCAGTGTTCTGATATCACACTACATTGTTTTAGCTGACCAGCACATTTTTATTTGTTGCTACTTAGTCATGTTTGGCATTTGTAACAGCAACCGCTGAGGCAGCTGCGGAGTGGAAATGAAGCCCAGACACATGCACATCCTTAACGTGTTTCTTCAGTATTTGGGTGGATGAAATTCCTAAGGATGCTAAGCTGTTTTTCCCCTCAGGTTAAAGCATGGAAGCATCTGCAAAACCACAAGAATACTGGCAACCGCAGTACTTTTCTGTGTTCATAATAATCATGCGTCATCTTCTAAAAGCTTCCTTTAAATTTCTTCCCACACTATTAATGATACCAGCAGAAACATGTGCGTCACTTTGGTTTGTTTACATACCCCAAGGCACTGAAGCCATTCTGTTGGGCAGAAATTGACATTTATTTTGCCAATGATAAACCTTTGACAAATAGAGGGTTGTATAAAGGATAAGTTAACCTTAGTCGTAGGAGACTCGTAGGTTTCCCATATTATTAGTCAGTGCTGGATCTACACAAGATTAAGGAGCATTTATAATCAGTCATGTCTTCCGGAGATCCTGAAGGATGGTTTTACCGCTCTGTGTGCGTCTGTGCATGCAGGCTCTTGGCCCGTTTGGCACACTGTCAGTGGCTGGCATATTCTGCTCCAAACAGCTGTAAGGTCCCCTCCTCTCCACCGTGGACCAACTCATGCAGAAGCTGTCCTTTGAGATGTGCCCAAACTCCTAACTGTGTGCATCTTCATGCTTATGTGTATGCATTTGAGGGAGAGACAAGAGGATGCCAAGAGAGAGCGAAATTGTACAGTTGCTTGAGCACATGATGTAAATGGTAAATGTGCGTTTTGCAATGCACTGAAGCGTCGACAGGCTGTTGTGCCATTGGACACAGAGCAGTTTTACCAGTATTCTGTGATCAGTGGTTTCCTTTACTGTAGAAAAAGCAAAACTCATACTCATAAGTCACAAAGACTTAGCCTACATCATGATTCTAATTTATTAGGAAGGATTGTCCTTTCATCCAAAAACATTGACTGACCCACTGTTCTATGATGCCATCATTAGTACCTTACAGTAAGACAGTTTATTTTGCCTTGGGTGGTCAGTGCACAGTGTGTGTGTGAAGCACAAATGATTTGGTTATTAATGACAGCAGGAAGAGAACAAAGGAAGTGAAAACTGAAAGGTATACAACTGAATACCTTCAAAATAAAACAGTAAAAGCTAAAACCTATACTGAAAAAACTGGACGACACAAAAAGAGGAACTTAAAAAAAACAGGAAACAGGAAGAGAAAAAGGAAATAGGATAATGTGGAATCAGTGTTTGTTAAAAAAAAATAAAATACAGCACATAAAATTCTAGACAAAAGTGGGTAATGATTTACAAGGTCCTGTGGAGTACTGTGCTCTAATGCAGATGGTGATACTGCACGAGAGCTTGTATTGAATAATTCTATTGCAAAGGGTAAAACACATATTAAGACCCTTTAATTAACTAAAAGTCATTATCCTACTAATGTAATTTCATAGTATTAAGCATTGATAATTAAGACACATATACACCACAATGGGTCAAAACTATTGATTCCTTTGTCAGAGCTGGAGATGAATTTAATTACTTCCATATTTCCAAGCATCTTTATGTAAAAAAAAACAAAAACAAAAAAAAAACAGCTTATTAGAAGTCTAACAAATTACAGTTTGATAACAGGTAAATATATTGTAAGTGATAATTAGTAAAAATAGTGCATTTTTTACATCAAGTATATGGAAGTTTAGAGCAGTAACAGAAATACTTAAATACATGCATTACATTGCACTTAACTAAAGTGTTTGGGTAAACTGTAGCCCTGTAGCATTAGTGTTGGGATCACCAGGCAGTGCAATCATATTTTGGGGGTCAACAGTACTACCCTGACTCCTCCTGTGGACCAACCCAGTATCACAGCAAAGTGTGTAATAGACACGCTGGTCCACTGTGTCCATTTAACACTTTATACACTCCATATTAGCAACCTAGCTTAATCATTTTTGCCGATTAAGGACCCTGGAATATACATCATACTTTTCTTGCTCACTGCCGACTTCTCCTCTTTGAATACATTATCTCCCCCTGCTGAGAATGCAACTATTGCATTTATGTCCATTTCACACTTTGCCTCAAAAAAAAGTGAAATGGACACACATGCAGAAATGGCAGCCTGGAGTGTCTATTACATGTTTTGCAATGAAATTGTGTTGTTTGGACTAAAGATGGCACGATACCATTTTTTTTAATGTCCGATACTGATATCATAAATTTGGATATCTGCCGATACCGATATAAATCCGATATTATGCATTTAATAATCAATAAAACTGTTTTTTTTAATATCTTGCTGCATCTTGTATATGTTCAGCCACTCTGTCATGTGACGCATACTCCTTCAACTGCTAAGGTCATGAGCTGGGTTATGCCATGCCGCAAGTTTTTGTGATATTTAATGGATCAGATTACATTTTTTATTTCTCTCCAATATCCGATCCAGTAATTTAGGTCAGTATCGGACCGATACCGATACGAAATATCGGATCGGTCCATCCCTAGTTAGGACACACCCTTGTACAACAGAAACCATGACAACATGTAAATAAAGTAGTTGTATTCTACAGCAGATGGATTGTAGGTAGACTGTACATCCGAAACCAACCAACATAAATATTAATTGTATATGGTCAACTGTCAAAAAATTTAATATGGCTATAAGAGACAATGTTGACTGGAGTGGAGTGTAAGAAGGAAAGAAAGAATACCACAGTCTGTGGGGATTGGTTGTTCATACTAACGTTTAATACCAAATACCAAGCAAAGGCAAGTTTTGCTGTTGGTTCTTCGTTGACCTGGCACATTGGTAATATGTCACAGTGAAGGCCTTGACAGACAGTTGTAGAATGCTTAGGACAAACACTTTTGCAGGGTCATAAGTACTCTCACACACTGTGTCTGT
>VUQR01025842.1:0-12679 GCA_015108515.1 Hemichromis elongatus | reverse complement strand
TTTGGTTTTCAATTTTTTTTTTTTTTTGGGGGGGGGGGGGGGGACTGGCTTTGTGCCTTAAGCACAATAGAAAGATGATGTGTGTCCTCATTAGCACATTAGCATGCAGATTTGTGTTGGTGTGTTCGCTACTGTATACTAAGGTTGTTATCATTGACTGATAATAATGCAAAGATGCATCTAAGGACATGTTACTGAATAATGAGAAAATAATGTAACAGATGGAGCAACAAATTACTTTCTTCACTCAGTAGTTGAATAACATATTGCATTAGTTTTGAGAGAAGTACTAAGTAATCTGTAATACTTTCCATGAGTAATGACCCCAACACTGGTCATGCAATCAAAGTGGATTATACAACCAATAAATAAGCTTAGTATTGTGGTGGCAGCAAATATCCATAAAAGTCATCTCTGACATAACATTTAAAAAAACAAGGTTATAAACACGTTGTACTAGTTTATAATTACACTAAGGAAACTCTCTTAAAAAAAGTTTTATTATCTGCAGGAGCGCTTTTTTTGAAGATAAAGTACCAACTGACACCTCGTCCTAGTCAGTTCCTTTAGTGGACTTTTGAAACTTGGTTACGAAAAGACTTAAAACTCTCCATTACAAATGACCAAAATAATCATCTTACCTGACAGTCAACATTGCAGTAGTAGGCCTGCTTACATTTACCACACTTAAAGAGGTCTTCTCTCCTGTAATGACACAAAGATGTAATACATTCAGATAGTGCTGCACTTAAAAAGGGCCACTTTCTTTTAAACTACACGAAGAAACACCATTAAACACCTGGATGGTGGATATTGGAATAAACATAGTGACAGGCTTTAACACTTAATAATGATAAAAATACAAATTTAACCTGATATTGAACGCAATCATGATAGTGTGGAAAATACAGATGTTTAGAGACTTTAATTTTGATCACATCTGGGTCACATACATTGGATATAAATTTCAGATTAAATTCTCAGGATTGTCTACAAACATTTTCAGTTCACTAATTATGTCAGTTGTGGCACAAGGTACAACACAGGCGCAACTATACACACTCGCGTACATGCCTTCCAGTGCACGCCTGGCCTGGACTTGACTTCTCATCTCATGGCTCCTCCTCTTTTGGGACACATGGACACCTATATTTAGCACCCTAACCTTTCAATGCTCTACAAACCTTTTAATGGCTTCTTGGGTAGGACGCATGTGTGTCTAAGAAAGTGTGTCAGTAAGAGTGTCACAGAGAGTGAGTTCATATAATGCTATAAAGTGTTGTGAAGGGATTTTAAACTTAAACGGAATTTAACTTTCTGTCATGTTTTTGATAAAGTGTGCCTACACACACCTACACATGACAACGCTCTTTAAATGCTGTAGGCCACTCAACAGCCTACACGGTTACTGGTGCAAGCGTGCAGCTTTGGCAGTCTGATATACAAAGGCAGCGCTTTGTCAAGTGTGTGCATAGACACAGTCCCACCCTCCAAAATTTATCATAAAAAAAAGTTGCAAAACAACAAATATAAAGGAAGACACATAAAAATAAGACAAGTCATAGTGCAGAAAATCTAAATTAAATGGAAAAGTCAAAGAAACACAATGCTATGGCACACAAAACACCCATGAACAGAGAGGAAATTACCACAAATTACCATAAAGCCACACAAAATTACACAAGACATCCGCCACATGCACAGCTGGAGACACAAAAACAACATTATGTAGTTCGTTCTGGGGGTCTCGGTCCTCTGTGGGACAAGTGGAGATCTTTTACACGTCTGTGCACAGAGCACGTGTTGTATAAGACAAGCAGACACGTTAAACTACGGTATCAATAGGGCTGCAAATTCACCAAGTGGTCCTTTAACCAAGTATGCGACCTGTAAATACTGATAACCTATTTAAGACTATACATGGTATATACACAGTAAATAAAAGCTCTGTATCGTTTTGAAAAGCACTTATGTTTTACTCTCCTGACTCCGCAGTGCTACAAACAAAAGCTGCAGCATCTGTCAGGTGAGCTGGCTCGTCTCACTGACCCACTTTAATCAGCTGAGTAGGTGCACAGGGGTTTAACTGCTAATGTAGCTGTAATGAGGTTAGCTGGCGGTGAACTGGACGTTACCCGCTCCACTCAGTTCTCCTTTTCACAGAGGAAGGCGCCTCCTCGTAACTACCTGTTACAGGGGGGGGTCTGTCAGCTTTTTGAGGGAGGTGAGGTGCAGTTTTACCTGGTGAAGCAGTGCTCACAGTGCGCTCCCCTCTCATTCACGGTCAGCACGTAGGAGTAGGCAGGACACGCGAACACCAGCTCCCCCACCGCGAAGTGCCTCGCCGCCCGAAGGCCCCTGCCTTTATCCGGGCTCAGAAACCTTTCTGTCCCTTCTATGCCTTCGTTCTTCATGGTTTATTTTGTAATGGTTCTCCGGTCCCTTACACAGACCACCACCTGTGACTGCTGACCGCTTTAATCAGCCTCTGTCTGAGCTCCTTCTTCCTCCCTGCCCCTCCATGTGTCCGGAGCGACTGCCATCGCCCCCTGCTGGAGAGGCGACGGTATAGACAGTGCGGCTGCGCTTCTGTCGTGAAATGTTTGAATATTTAAAAATTAGAGATTGTATAATAAGAAAAATCAAACTGCATAAAAGCACTTACACCTTACTTATTTAAATCTTTTAACAATGTAACATAAAGCAACAGGGACAAACCAAAGAGGACGTGGGAAAAAAAGATGTTGCCTCTGCATCTGACCATGAGTAATGGGAGAACATTATTTCCAAAATTAGTCAGGGATACCAGGGGCAAATTTATTCAGTATAAAATCATTAATCAGTATATCCTACATAAAATGGGTTTAATTAAAGATGTGTCACCCTGGAAATGTAGGACAGAAACATGCACTTATGTGTATGCATTATGGAAATGAGCCAAAGTTTTTCATTTTTAGAGTGATGATTTGGTATGTATGGGCCAATGATTTAAGTGCGATTTGCCAATGTCACCATGGATGTCTCCCCTTGAGGATGGAGGTGCCTTACCACAGTTAAATAAGTGTGTAATAAGAGAAAGAAAGAAAGAATCTCAAACTCTGACTGTGAAAATGTGGATGCTGAAATGTTGGGAAGGCTTAATTGTAAAAATGAGATGGTCACAGAGCAATGGAGCAGTTTAGTATGAGTCCTTATCTAAAGACAAAACTAAGTATAACTTGATGCAAGTCTGACAGCATGTATCGGAGTTTAGCAAGTGAAAATTACTCAGTAACTTATTGTAAATTGTCTCATAAGCCTCACTCATATCTGTGTCTTTGAAATGCCATTTTCCTCACTTTCTTTTTTTTTTGTTGTGTTTTGATGTTTCCATCTGCTCCAGTTGGTGCTTCTCTATGATGTTGCTGTCCGCTGGGATTGTCACATCAAACTGTGGTCTTTCGCTCCATGTCAACCACCACCATGTCCAGTTGGTTGGCCAGCAGCTGCTTGTCTGTCTGGAACTGTAAGTCCCACTGGATCTTAGCCCTGCTGTTCTCAACCACCTTTAGTGGTGTCTCCCATTGGGACTTGGGGGCTTTCATTCCAACTGTGGCACAGATGTTCCTGTTCACCATCCCAGCCACTAAACTGTGCCTCTCAGTGTACGCTGTCCCAGCTTGCATCTTGATGCTATGTGTAATCTCCACGGCACAATTGCATGGTTTTCATCTTGGGTCATGTCAGCTGTGGTAGATCTGGTCCTTAGCTCGTGATCAGAACTTCTGTACTGTCCTTTTGTCCAAAACTTTTATTTTTGTGTTTCAGGAGGGAAGCAATCATAAATGTGAACATACAAAAGAGTGGCTGCTCTCAACTTCACTAAAGAAAATTAGTTTTTGTGCAAATGCATCAATGGGATAAGATCAGTCATTTTATAATCACAGAATTTTTAAGCATCGGGTTACTATAATAGTGTAAGTTACAACTAGATAAGCAGTCTTCAGCAAGGTAACAGCACACTAGTGTAACAAGAACGGTGTTTAAATAAATAATATTCTGAATTTGATTGCAAACAAAACAACGGCTGCAATTCATCAACTCCTGGAACTCAGTGGTCGAGTGAGAGACTAAATAAGCTTGACTGAGTGCAAATCTGTGACGGTCAATTCCGAAATCCTGCCAGAAGACTTTTCAACAGTTGGGGTGTTATAAAAACATGTCAGTGCCAATGAAGTTTAAAAAAGCCTTAACGGGTGCAAGCATGGTGGTCTTACGGTGGTTCTTATACAAGAAAAACAATATTTTGTCAGCTGTGCGTATGTACAGCTGCCTAAACTGTCCAATGTAGCACAGTCCCGGGGGTTCCAAAGGTTCAGGAAGACTTAATTACACGTCCAAATATATATAACGTAATAATGTTTAACACGACAAGGACACAAAACAACAGATGTAAATGACACACACATTACTGAGAAAAACCCAGCAATCAAATGATCCCCTGTAAGGAACCCCTTGGTAAAAGCTGGGAGGAAGGATTGCTGTTTAACAGGAAGAGGACTTTTCCAGAACCAGGCTCAGGGAGAGGCAGCCATGCTTAGAGCTGCTGGAGGGTGAGAAGAAAGAAAAGAGAAGCACAAAGAAAACCAGCAAGTCAATTACTTTTTCTGGTGCTAAATGTACATAGAGCCTAAAACATATTTATCTCAAAGGTTAAGGATGAACACAGTCTGGATATATTAATGATATTTGTCAGTATCTTATATAGATCAGTAAGTCCATATACACCTCTAAAAAAATGAAAGAAACACTTTATTCAGAGTATAGCAACTTCTGGGATATTGATCTGGTCAGTTAAGTAGCAGAGGGGGTTGTTCATTAGTTTTAATTGTTAATGAAATTAACAACATGTGCACTTTGAGGGGCAACAATGAGACAACAGGAAACATGATGATTTTACAGGCAAAATAACTGACATTTTTTTTCGTCCTCATTTTTTCCCTACTAGTTTTGGATTTGTCTATTGGGTCAGTGTTACTATTGGTAGCATGAGGCGATCCCTGGACTCTACAGAGGTTAAACAGATAGTCCAACTACTCCAGGATGGCGCAATAATACATGCTCTTGCCAGAGGGTTTGCTGTGTCTCACAGCACCGTCAAAGTATGGAGAAGATTCCAGGAGAGCTGGACAGGGCCGAAGAAGGTCCTTAACCCATCAGCAGGACGGGTATCTGCTACTTTGTATTAATGAGCACTGTCAGAGGTAGAAAATGACCTCTAACAGACCACTGGTGTGAATTTCTCTGACCAAACCCTCAGAAACAGACTTTATGAGGTGGTCTGAAGGCCCAGCATCCTCTAGTGGGCCCTGCCTGGCACCATGAAGCCCCACTGGCATGTACCATAGAATACCATAATTAGCAGGTCCACTACTGGCATCCTGTGCATTTCACAGATGAGAGCAGGTTCACTCTGAGAACATCTGAGAGATGCAAAAGCGTCTGGAGAAGCGATGGGGAATGTTGCTGGTGGGTTCGTGATGGTCTGGGGAGGCATATTCATGGAGGGACGCACAGGCCTGTACAGGCTAGGCAATGGCACCCAGAATGCCATTAGGCATCAGGATTATATCCTTGGACCGTCTGTCAATCTATCATTTCATTAAGAACATGTATACATACAAGCACATGGAGGCCATACAAACATCTGAGAACCATTTGAGCTGCTGCAATAAGATGTTGGAACATTTTTTTCCACTTTGATTTCTAGGGTGACTTTGAATTCAGTCCTCTGTAAGTTGATAATTTCCTTTCCATTAAACAATGTGGCATTTCTTCATTCTTAACCTGACACATTACTCAGTCTATACCAGTATAGATATTCTGCATCTTTCATTTCCCATTAAGATCTGATCTTTTTAAGTGTTCCTTTCATTTTTTGAGTAGTGTAATATACAGTCATATTTTTAGGCTGTGCATCTGAATTTAATAATTTAATGAAAAATATAATTCTGCATTTTGTTAAAATTCAAAGGATGCTTTATTATGTATATAATATACACTCACGAGTCACTTTATTTTCTCATTCTTGCTAGGATTGGGTTGGATTTAGCAAGGTGCTGGAAATATTCCTCTGAGATTTTGGTCTACAGTCACATAATAGCATCATACAGTAACTGCAGATTTGTTGGCTACACATCACATCCATGATTCCAACACATCTGAAAGGTGCCTTACTGGATTGTTGTCTTCAAGAAACCAGTTTGTAGATTTGTCAGCTGCATGGCCATATTGCCACTCAATCCTGAAGCAGGCATCAGAATTAACAACCATGCCATGTTCACCTTTCTTCCCCACTCTGATGCTCAGTTGTATCGTTGTAGGATGTATCATCTGGTCCATACACCCTAAACTCATTGAATTGCTGTCATGTGATTTGCTGATTAGATATTTGCAGTTGAACAGGTGTACCTCATAAAGTGACTGCGAGTAGATCATCTGTCATCATCTATTAGAGTCACATTGTGCTGCCAAATCATTCAGTCATAAAAGTCTTAGATTAATTTTACTTTGTCAGTAATTTGCTGCCTTGTAACACAATACTCACACTGATGCAGTGGTGGAGGTGGGCCCGAGCGCTATGTTTGACTGATGGATGGAAAACTTTTCTTCTTTAAACATTAAAGCCTAAGAACACATGTAAAATTCATGCACAGCTGCCATACTGCAAATCGCTAAAAGATCAACTAAAGAAGGAAAACTCAGGAGGATTGGATTTACTGACAAATGGATTCAACAACACTTAACCTTGTTTTTCCTGTACATATGGTGCACCTTTCGGGTTGTCAACTGTCAAAACTTGACCAGCAAAATTAAGAAGGCAAAACACTTCACACCCTTCTGGTTTATATATATAAATGTATTTATTTAAGTTAATCATTTCTCCTCATTCAAAGTTGAATTTCGGCATCATCTATAAAACAGGGAACAGTTAGAAGCGCTGTACAGTCTGACAACAAAACTAGGAACCGCAGCTGAGTACACTGTGTATATATGTACATACTGTACACACACTGATGTAGGTATATACAAAAATATACACTTTTACATGTGTGAACCCTCGGGTTGCATCAGCCACCTCGTAATGTGAATACCAGCCATTCAGAGCCACATGCCTCTCAGAAAACACATTAAACCACCAGCTCACACACCACCCCATATCCCACCCATATTGATTACTGTTATTATCTGTCTTTACCAGTTGATGAGACTTTTACAGTGTATTGTCTGCTGTGCATGATCTGCCCCTCTTGTGCCCTGACTCATTTACATTGGCACAGTCGCTCGTAGCAGAAAACGGAGAAGCTCAAGCAATCCTGAGCTGGATGTCTCAGCAGGGCTTTTCACTTATTAGAGAGGGCCCTTCTTCTGTTAATCCTATGAGGGGATTTGAGGTGGGCCGATAGGGGGAAAATGTCCCAGGTTTTTGACAAGTCGTGACTGAACTTTTCTCAGTTTAAAGGAAAAGCGTAACGAACACAAAGATTTCGCTTGAAGCCTCCTTTTTTTGTTTAGCTCTAGCAAATAACCCCTTGTTTCCCTTCACAACAAAATAAATAATGTTCTAGTAGCTCAGTGGGTAGGATGCTCTTATTCACTGACTCATGCTCACTTTTTATGCTAATAAAGACGATGACTATGAGCATGATCACTTGGTCATAATTGGATCACAAACAAACAAAAAAAAATCTTATCCATTATTGTGATGCAGTCTAGTGTGCTTTAACTTTTGATTAAATGGCTCCAAACGGGTAATCGTGCTAAGAGAAAATGGAACCATGACATGATATTGGGGTACATTGTGGCTTTGGTTGAGATCTGTTTCAGAGTTGTTACTCCTCTGATGGATATATACGTTTTTAAGACATGGAAACACAGAAACTACTATCTTTTAATCCCCTATCTATTATATAACTAACATAAGACCAGCACATAACAGCAGTCCTGCCCACAGCGCCTTCTACAAGTTGAGACTGAAGGGAAGATACTCATCATACTGCAAGCAACCTGTTATGGAACAAGTCCTCCGAATCGTATTCCTGTTTTCCCAAAGACTTTCACCCCTTCTTATTCAGCGTCATACAGAACTCAGGAAGGAACTTTGGCACGTTGTGCTAAAGATGTAAACATTTAACCATCCATTCGAAATGAGGCGCTGCACATAAGTGTTACAGTCATTTCTTCTGTTTGTAACATAAAAAAAAAAAAGAAATAAAATAGCAAACCTTATGACAAGTATAAGACTAGCTTTAAAAAGAAAAGGCTTCAGACAACACGGGAACTGTTGCAGACAGCACTGACGTGGTCACTCAGGTGTACACAGTTGACTTCTGTGGAGTAGCAAGCTCACACGGAGCTCTATAAAAATAGGTTGAAACTACCTCAAGTCCCTCTCGCTTTTTTGTTTCTCAGCTGTTCATGTGTGGCAATAGAGGGCGCTAAAAACCACTAAATAAAACCTCAGCATGTTGGAAACCCTCATTTATTCTATGCTGGCTGAAATATCACAGCTACTCAAGAGGTTGCAATAATCTAGACGACAAGGGGATGAAAAACTAAATGAATTGACTATTAAAATTTACACTTGCACACATCTAAACCCAGACACATTTCACATGTATCGTATGACAGATCTTTCCATTTACACGCTTTGAGAATCAGCTAAAAAGAAACAAAAAATCTTCAATGGTGCCATTTCAGGAATACATCTTAATTAAACAATTTATATTTTTCTCATTTTAATAAGATTTTTTCTCTTGTAATCGATCTTTAAAATCTCCACTGAAGCTTCTGATTTCACAGCGCACACTGAAAAGGAAAACTGAAAAAACTGATGTTTAAACCTAAATTTTACTGAATGCTTCTCCCGTATCGCAACTTACTTAAGACACTGAAAGCGTTTCATTTTGTTTTGCATTTTCCAAACCAAATGGCAGATCTTTCCATGTTTAAAGTAACACACGAAATCAGATTTGGGCCTTTAGATTTAGCATCAAAGGCAACACCAATTTTTTTTAATCAGGGCCTTGCCTGAGTTTCTCTCTGGCCTTGTGCCATGTTGTGGGTCCCCTGCCCTGCAGCACAATGCAGCAACCTATCAAGTCACAGGATAGGCTTTTTAAACCAGCTGCAGCTTCAGCTGACCTTCTCAGCTCTACTTACCCCACTTATAACAGAACATATAAGACAAAGCAAACAGGTACACACAAAAACAAACTATCGGACAGCAAAGCAACCGAGACCAGCTGTCTTTGTCAGTTGGCAGCTCAATAAAATAACACCAAAGTTTTGGAAAGCGAGTGTGCACGAGAGTGAGATGGACTGAGAAAAGCACGACTTTAAAGATGACTTGAGATTGCAGCTTTCCTGTACCCAAACTGTACATCTGTTCAGAAATATCATGTGTTCCTGTAGTTGCCTTGAGGTCGCCAAGTGATGAGTCACACTAAATTTAATCAAGCACAATTTTCCCAAACTCCACTCTCATTACTCATCAGTGACTAACAGCACAGGAGATCGTAGCAATTATGATGAGATGAAGTGATGTGAAAGCCCAAAGGAGATTAGAAACAAAAAACAAACTATTTGAAAGCCATGAGTTAATGGACTCACAAACAGATAAATGTACCGCAAATCATATCAGTAACACCACCTGGTAACAAAAACGGCACCGTTTCATGACTCCAAGATATTGTTGATCTGCATAACCTAGTGTGGAAGAAAAAAAAGAAAAAGAGTATTCTTATTTCTACTTTGCATCAGCAAAAGCTGAGCAGTCCTGCTTGTGCAATCAGAAAAATCTGCTCTCCTCTTGCAGAAACAGAGTGAGGACAAACAGTAAAACCTTGTTTACTGCAGTTCCAAACTTCAGAACAGATGGCTCATCTAACAGGAAAGTTAGAGGAAAAAAAATATGTTGATGTAAATCACTGTGACTCAGTGCAACTCTGGAAACATGTTGGCGATACATGCAGTCAGAAGTTGCTTTACTACTTGCCGAGACTTTTCTTTTTGCATCAAATCTGCTCTCATGCTGGAATAAGCACGGTTTGTGGCAGTCAATAAAGAGACAGACGGCTGATACCTCAGTGAATTAAAAAAAACAAAACACTTTACTTTGCTGCTTGGGTGCGTTACTCCTACAAGGTCTAAGTTCAGTTTTCTTCTTAAACTTCGCAAAAGTGCTAAAAGAGGAGAAGCAATCATCTCAGTCACGTCTATGCGAACTCTACATTACTGGTAATCTCATTACGGTGTTATTAGAAATGCCACATTAGCAGGCAACACCTGTTGGCTCTGGAGAACAAGCTGCAACATGAATCCAGTTTAGATGTGATTGTTAGACAGTAAACGTTCCACAATGGCAACATATAGACACAGGCAAAGGAAAGCAGCTGTGCAGGAAAAAACAAGGAAACAAAAAAGATTAAAACTGTGCCGCTCCACAGGGAGCAGGCACAGAGCAGCGAGAGTATGTAAAGAAAACCATTTTAATTACTTCACTGGTCTTTGTGAAACCCCAAAAAACACACATCCTTTTAAAAGTTGGTTCTAGTTTTTGATTAGAAAGTAAACCAAAATAAAAGAAAAAGGAAAAAAATAGAGACTGATGACTTATTTTCAGGGTATTTTCTCTGTGGAAGTATTGGATGCTGCAGCAGCCAGTACTACAGCCCAAAGACAAACAGTAAAATCTTCAGGGAGGCCTTCACAACACTTCTGAGGGGGGAAAAAAACCCCATGCAAAGCAGCGAAAACCCTCCCGGATTGTCTTCACCTCCACCACGAAAGAGTCTGTAGAAAAAACTGCATTCTTTGCCTCTTTTCTCTCGGTTGACTCTGTAAACCAGCGAGAATAAACGAGAGGAAAAGCTCAAGGTCTCGAGTCCATTTCCTCCCTTCACACCACTCAACAATCCACACCTCCCCGAAACCACAACCTGAAGCCCCCCCATCTGCTGTTACAGGATGCTTCCAAGAAGAAGAAGAAGAAAAAAAAAGCTCCTGCAAGTCTCTGTGGACAGTTAACAGCAAGAAATAAAAAATGCGAATAAGAAAATAAAATAAGTACACCAAAAAGTTCTCTTTCCACCAGCATTAAAGAAAGGAGAAGAGCAATTTCACCACTTGCAGCTGGAACCATCAATGAGAAAACACTGAGGTATGTATTTTTGAAACAAAAGCCTCTTCGTCTCCTTTAACCTCATGATCGTCACCATCCATCCACCACATGCAGCCTGGTTCCTGTTAACTCCATTACGGTCTCCCAGCACCTCCCTTCACTACACGTGGCTCATCGTTTATGGAGATTGGTGAGAGAGGGGTGCGCACGTGACTGGCTGTACCTCTGTGGAGGAGGAAGGAGGAGAAGGAGCAAGAGTTTGTCTTTCTTCTTGAGTCTATTCATCTTTTTAGCCGCATTTAAGGAGTCTGTAGGTGTTTCTCTTCACTATGCCTTCCGGGGATCTGTAGCGCCCCCTACGATTGTAAATTGAGAGTGAACTTCCACTGCTGGGTGAGGCTCGGGCTGCAGACCTCGACAGTGAGTCCGCCCATCCTGGCACTGCGGCTGTCCAGGCAGAGGTTACTGCCCACGTGACGAAGCTTCGAGTTGGACTCGATCTGCTCCCATTTCTGGACGACAAACAACATAGTGTCACAAATATTAAATGTTGCGGGGGGTATAAATGACAATAAAAGCCTTACACTTCAGTGTGTGTTTACCTGTCTGCTGTCATTCTCTCTACAGCCTTGTAGTTTGATGAGGGAACCAGCTGTTCTGTCTACCACAGTCAGACACAGGTCCATATGTTTTACCGATTTATCCTTGGTTAGGGCCCACTCCTTTACGAAAATGGATACACGTCAAATATTAGTACATGTAAAGCATGCTAGGACGTTCTCAGCAAGGGTTTATCTGATAATACATTTCTTCTTCAAGTAATAATCATGTTTTCCTTTTATTTACACTGGAAAAATAACAAAAATTTATTTTGCAAGATGGGCACCATGGGCAGCATTAAGCTAACATGTTTTTGATAGAGAGAGAAACTGGAGCTCCCTGTGGAAATCTCACAAGCAGGACCCTGATTGCTCTGAGAACACAGTGCCCATGTTAAAACCACAATAAGGCCATTAAATAAACCCAGCAGGTAAAACTTGGAGGTTGAGAAAATCCTCTACATATTTTAAATAAATTTTAAAAAAAGTATTCAAGCCCATAACAATAACAATATTAATGACAATTTAAAAAAATTAACCCTTTCCAACCCTTTTCTATCCAAACTAATTGGCCGTTAGTTCAGTAAAGACTGCCTGGTATGAGTGTGAATAAAATGGAGACCCTATCTGTGGTACTTCACTTCTGTTGTGCCAAATTTGGTTGAGAATGGTTAGAACGGGTTGAATAACACGAGGGTGAATGATTTGTTTGCAGTTTTCATTATGCGGGATTAAAAATCAATAACCTAGATTTTCAGTTTTTCCCCTTTGGCTTCATGATAAGCTTGTATTTTCAAATTCTCCCCAGTGTCTCATAAGCCCAAAATCCAAGGTTGTTCATTTTGCCCACCCAGCACCGCAGCTGTTACCGACTAAATTCTCAATTTTGTTTGTTTTTGTTCCCCCCGGTAGAAATAAA
>VUQR01025841.1:38736-51647 GCA_015108515.1 Hemichromis elongatus | reverse complement strand
AAAACATGTCGAGGAGGTAATTTAGCCATTTAAATCAGCTGTGTTGGATCAAGGACACATCTAAAACCTGCAGGACACTGGGCCTCGAGGCCTGGAGTTCGACGCCTGTGCATGCTTGCTGTAGAGTCTACAGCAAGCATGTCTATGAGTGACTATATGAGTATGCTGTTAAAGATCTACCTCCTTCCCCTGATTTTCTTTTTTGTGCACAAGGATGAATGACCATGTTTGGGAATGCCCCCACAAGACTACATCTGCCAACCTCTAATTTATGTTATTTTATAAGGAATCCAGTAGACAAGGGGTGGGACAGATTATAGATACACCAATATATTGTATTGTTATGACTTTGGCAAGGTTGGTTGGTTCCAGCTTCTGGAGAATTTTGGTTTCCGTTTTTTCTCATTCTTGCATTTATAGCATCCTCTTCTCCTATGTTTGCCTCCAACTGTCTTCTCAATGCTTTTGTGCCTTCCTGCTTAATACTGATAATTGCTTTTCCTCATGTATCCCTAGTGTGTCCCTGCATGTGCTTGGATCCTCTTACTACCACCATTTTCACCTCATTTCTGCTGCTGAAAACATTGCAGCTACCCTACACCTACACAGATAATGTGATGGCTTCTCTTATGACTGACTTCCTTTGAAGTATTACAAGTTCTTTCTTGGAATATAGCGATAGCTTTATTGTTGGAAACATTCTACTAGCATTAGGTTACCTAAAAGAATTCTATGTTACTGTCTCATTAGTTGCCAAGTATTCGTTAATACCATGTACTGTTGTTGCATTTACAGAAATGTTTAAGCCCTGTTGCACAAAGTAAACTATAAAGTAAACATGTGTAATTAAGGAATGTTTTGAGCTCTGTATTTCTGGAAGCTTATCCTACCAGGTTTGTTTTTGTTGTTTTTTGCATTCAGAACTGATCTAAATGCATTATGGTCCCAAACACATTATACTTGTGCAAGCGCACATAAAATAAATCTCAATAGGCTTCTCTTGTTTATGTCAATCAATGCCTAGCCTGTGTCTTAGAATGGCCGGGATAATGAGGTTAGGGTTGAGTACAGGATGAGTATTACTTTAGCAGCACTCTAGTTTTCACAACATTCTAGGCAGGGACACGACACAAGCACCCTGTAATAGTCACCCAAACCTCACCACCCCAAGACCCTCAATGTCTAACTTGCAGGTAAAATTGAGGGGCAGATGGCAGTGAGGTCGTGAGCGGGGCCGCTGCAGCAACCCCAACCAGCACAGCACCTATGAATTACATAGGTGCTGTGACTATTGCGAGGTTTAAGTTTATGAGGAAAAGTTATACATCATCAGCATATAGGCTTATCCTGTGGTCTGTTTTCAGTTTGAACTCGTTTGATATCTACATGTTTTTTGTTTTGTTTGTTTTTTTGCCAGCATGCTGTTTTGGTCACTCGTAATAAAGCTGCCCATTGATGTATAGCTTGGAAACTGCCTCGTAATTTCTTTCAGATCTGGAACAGGATCCATGATCTCCTTGGAAACTGGTTATTGACACCAAAGTCCATTCCCCTCAGCTCCCGTCTACGGCTGTTCACTCTTTTTTTTTTTCTTTTTTTTTTTTAAATTGGTTGAAATTGGTCAAAATAGGTCTGGGTCATTGTGCATCAGCTCATCAACCTACCAAACAATGGTAGGTCTTCTTCTGAATGGTATTCCAGAAAATAAAAAGTTGTCCCTCATGCCAAGCTCGATGGTGTTTTTTGGGGGGGGGGTTTATTAACTCAATGTTCACTGGTCTGTGGCACTGAATCTTCTGGGCAACTTTTTGTAGACTGAGCGTGTTTGCTGCTGGAGGCAGTCTGCCCCTTGTTGGGTTTCCCTGTATCAACGCGCTCAAAACACTCATCAGTGGAACACTGCAATCTGTCAGTCTTCTTCATCCTCCTCCAGAGTGTTGAAGTGGATTCAAATGTCTAATTTTTATTTTTATTACAGTTTAAAGCTGTCAAAGAATAAATTGGCAGTGAAAGTTGGTGACAAATGTTTGCGATTACTGGCACGCCATGTTCAGTGCTGCAGAGATTTTCTTGTCTCTTGATACTACAGCATAGCTCTCCTCACTTACCTCTCACTCCTGTCACTTACCATCTCCCATCTAATCAGAATGTCGGTGGTTCAATCCCTATCTGCATCCAGACTACAGCCAGTTTTTCAAGGCTAACACAGAGTTAATGTGTTTATATAAAGGTAAATAAGTCACCCAGAGGTCAATTAGTATCTTTTGATTGTTAATTTTTCACAAGGTTACACTGAAGATCTGTGCTGGCTTTGCAGTGGCTAATTATCCCGGCGCCATCTTTTATTGAATCTGACACTTTGAAGGGCTTTCTGTTGACCCATCCTTCATTTTTAATAGTATTGATTTTTCACCGATCATATCAGGCCTTGCATTTTCAAAAACACGCCGCCAGCTATTTTTTTTTTTTCCCCCTCCTTTTTAATTCTCTCCCGTTCCCATCCACCTCACAGCCTTTCACTTTTATTCCTGTCCAAAGTGTTTCAGAACTGGCAGAATTGTAACTGTAAACACACATCTTCTGCTCAGCAATTATCAAGGGTGCAGGGTGGGAGATCTGCTGGGAGTGCTCCTCAGAAAACACAACATTGATCTGCTGGCTCACAGTACAGTAAACAAAGCCTCCCTGTCCCATGTGTGTGGCGCAATTATTAAGTACAAGAACGAGCGGCTCTGCATGAGAGATAAAAATACAGCCCCCTCCAAAAAAAAAAAGTCCAATCAAAAAGGTGTTTGTTGAGAAACCCTTTGTTTTAATTTCTTTTAACGGTGCACTGCAGTTGTATTTAATGAGCAATTGTTTCTTTGTTTTTTGATCCTGCTGTATGCATCCTGGACAAGTGCATGCACAAGTGAATCAGCTTTGTCTTTGTTATTGGGTACGGTTTCCCTAGATGAACAGCAAATAACTCTCCAGAGAAAATTTCTTTTTGACATTTTTTTTTTTGTTTGACACTTTTAATACTGGTATTAAATTCATTGGGCGGTTTTCGCCGCCTCTCTTTCTGTCACGTCCGTTTTGTGTCATTCTATTGTCTTTTGCCCCTCTATAGAATTCATTCATGCAACATTAGATTTTAAACTGATATGCAACGTCCCTGGGCGCTCAGCAGAGATGGATATATGAATAGCATTTAGGAAAATAAATTGATCTTTGATGCTTGTCCTTCAGGGGGAGATTATGTGACATTGGTTACTGTCAACAGTCTGTTCTATTTCTATTTTAGCTGAACGCCATGGGTGCAAATGCACTCACGAGGTCCACTGGAATCGAAACAAAATGGGCTATTACCCTTCGATATGATATTTCTGAGGCGATGGAAATGAAAAGAGGTCTCTCATTTGTGCTGTAGTAGTCTGGTTATGGCTCTGATGCACATAGAGGAAACCTTTCGAGTGTCCCATTTATCAGTTGTTAAGTATGTTTGAAAGAAAAGGAGATGACACCTTGCAGTCATACGGATAATGTTAAGTCAAATTTGCTCATATGGTTTTTCACAATTAGCCAAGTTCTGAATGTCTCATGGGATCTCGGCACATGGCTGCATAATAAAATCAAATTTTTGCATAAGCCCTCTAAGACTCCCCTCACTTCCTCTCTGCTCTCGAGTTGCACATGAGTAATAGAGACCATCTGCCTAAAAGATCACAGTCAGCAGAAAGGCAACGCAAGGGCTGCAAAGATTTCAATTATCAATATACCATTTAATACATCGCCGCCAGGCCAAACAGCCTGGCATCTCGACAGCACGAGATGGAGAATGTTATTTCTCAAACACATCAGCAGATAGCTGCAATTTGGCGTTGTGGCGCAGCAGGGTTCAAACTAGCTTCCATCCATCAAACTGTACTTGGAACACGCAGAAGCGGAAAACCTTTACTTCTGGGTGGGCAAACGTTTTAGGCATAGACAAAGTGATTAAAAGAGAGAAGCACCCATCTGAGAGCTGTGTTTAATTTGGGAGATCAAGAGATTGGAAATACTATTGTGGATTTGTCAGCCGCTGTATGAAAGCCTTTGATTCCCATGTGGGATGTGGCCATCAGTGTGCTAATGTGATTGTTCTTGCTTTACATTTTGAAGAAATAAGAAACACAAATCCACATTTAGACCCTTTTTAAACGTGAGGTATATAACACTGTCAGCTTCATGTTAAAGTAGCAACATTCTCTGACATGTATTTTGTATAATATTTATTTTTATTGCTTTAAATGTGTTGAATATTTGATATGTATTGTTAATTCTTGTATGTGTCATAATTAAGCCATCATTGCAGAAGCAAGATTTCTTTCAGTTGTCCTTTCTTCTTGTAATATTTAGAGCAACTTCCAACTTTGTGTTTAGAAATCCATCAATATGGACTTATAGTAATAACAAATAGTTCTGATGTTGATTTATCAAGCACTGTTATGAGGTTGACAGTTTTTCTTTTAATTGAAGTATCTCAACAGTTGAATGACTTAAAATTCAATTTATAATATTCCCACTGTCATTCAGATATAAGTGCTTCTTGTATGACTTCTAATTACTTTTGTGCAACTCTGGGGGGTTTTGCTGACCTTTTCTCTTGGACAGTTTTCTGTTAAATTTGGTATTGAAATAATCCCTTCTGACTAAATCCGTCATATAGTATAAATGTGAAGATTCTTTTCTTTCTTTTTTTTACTTCATCACTTTAATTTGGACTTTGCTTTATAGCCAGATGCCTTAAAGCTAATGACCAGCAGTTTAGGTTGTGCTTTGTTTTTACTACCTCCCTCTAGGGTGACCAGGTGTCCCATTTTATGTGAGAATGCACAGTATTTTTTTTTTATTTCTTTTAGTCCGCCACAAATAGAGACTTGGTTGTTGCAAGACAGTGATTTAAATGCAAACTGACATAGGCGCTCAGCAGCCTCATTTTTGTACAGGAATATAACCAGAATAGAACCAGTTGGCAATCAGCTGAGTCAAGTCCTCTAATGCAAAGAGGTGTGCTACAGATGAATTGTGCTTATCGGTCTAAAGTGAATCAGATTCATTGCAATGTGCTGGATATTTGCTTGCATTTGTGAATTACCCGTAATTATTTGCAAAACTTCCCCAATGTCAGAGTTACTGAAGTTAGTCCAGTTTGGGTTGCTGTTATTTGGAGACTGGTCATCTCACACCAAGACACTAATGTAATCGCCTTGTGATTAAAAAGTTGCCACCGAGAGGTTGCAGGTATGGTACAGTCAATCTCTGGGCAACCAGTTGGTCACTGCATCTACTTGCAATTGGTCATTGAATGTGATAAGAATCAGTGCAATCACCGAGCAACTACCGATATTTTTTTCCCCCCTTTTCTTAGGAGGTTGCTCTCTTATTTTTACCCATTGTCTAACAACTTAAATTGTAGACCTAAACATGAGAGCAGCACAAATGAATTTGTTCTGTTGACCATCTTCCTGCCTGTGTTTCTTTATTGGCCCTGCCTACCTCTTTTGCTTTCAGAAATAACAAAATGTTATAATAAAAATGTCTTTCGTTGCCATTTACATGTTGACAAAATACAAAACACAAGAATTTTGTGCAGCAAAGCAGTAGATATAAGTGCAGGCCATCAACTGTTCAGATATAACATACTTAAGTTGTATAACAACTTTCAACTAGCATGTTGTATAGTCTGTTAGCCACTGTAGAGCAGGAGTGGTGACAAGTGAAGCATAAAGTAGTTACTATCAATAATGTATAATTCCCGAGGCTAAAATATGCCATTTTGTGAAATATGTGTGCACAGAAGTGGAGGCTCAGTTTTGGGAATGCTGTATCAGGAGAACTCTGAAAGCTCTTCACCTTTAGCACCTTCATTAGCTGAAGGATAAGATGCTAAGGCATTCTCTGGGCCTCTGTAAGAAGGCTGTACCAACAGAGAAGTTTCTGTGCACTTGTCTGAGAGTGTGTACCTGTTGACAGACAGATGGACAGGTGCCCATATTCGTTTGTTTGTACCTGTCTGTCAGCTGCCTGTTATGGTGGCGTGTGTGGGTACCTTTCTCATGTGCGTATGTTGGTTTGGGCTGTCACTTCATTCTATTCTTGGTTTCTTGCTTGGAGTCTTAAGCCTTTACCATTTGGCACAGAGAGCATTCAAAATACATGTTTCACTGGGAGTATTGAATTTGGCCTGTTGTTGAATTTGGTTGTTTACCAAGGGTGCACAGTCAACACCGGTTTCATTTCAAACCCCTGCCGAGTCGTAGCTTTTCTAAAAGACACTCTGTTCTGAGATACATGCTGACTATGAATTAAGTTCTGATCTGGTAATGACACTAGATAACTTTTGTGATCCCTCAGCTTTTTATCAGAGTTATTATTGCACAATGAGAGTTTACCTTTTTACATTTATTTTACAAAAAATTGATCAAATTGTTCCTTATGCTACAGTTAAAAGTTAGCGAATCCTCATTCTCTAGGAGCCATTTATGGCCAGAGTGGACACAATTTTCTGCCATGTACTCAGCAGAGGTAAATGCATATATCTAATAGTTCTATCAACTGTTCAAAGAGTAAGAACTTTGACTCACTGGTGCCGCTATAATACTACTAGGGGTGGGTTTCGATTTTAGCTTAAATAAAGTCATATCTATTCATTAAAACCTGAATCGATTTCTCAGTATAAATGTATTTTACCAATATCTCAGGTCAAACCTCACAAAACTATTTCAACAACCACCAAACAGCTAAAACAGTAAATGAGAGCAGGTAAATGGATTCCACAAAGATGTAAACACAAAGCGCGGACCCGACGCATCAGAATCAGTGAGATGTTGGCTTTCTCACCCAATACAGACATGCCGTCGGTGCTCAAAGCCATCAGCTCACAGATTTTAAAGCCTCATGTTTTGTTACTCTCACCCAACCAAAATTGACTGAACCAGCAGCAAAAGAAGCTTCACGTTTGATAAATATCACCGTTAATTCCCTCTTACCATTGCAGTTTGGCTTCCACCATGATAAAATCACACTTCTTACATAGCGCTCTCTTTCAGTGTACTTCAAGAACAGTTTCCCCATCTCAAATCTGTTTTCTGCATTATTTTCTTGCTTATTACCCACCAGTTTAACACTGTTTACAGAGCTTTCAGCCACTGTTTTTGTGTTGTTTTTTTAAAATGACTTCTGACAAAGCCTATTTCTGCTGTTCAATACCAAAGAAATATAATTTTTTTTTAAATTATGCCAAATTGCAAACCGCTTAGCTGTGTCTCTAATTAAACCTCACTAACATTGCTCTGCTTTACTTCAGCAGCATCAGGTAATATACATATGCTGATTCATGGTTCTCTTATCTGCTATAAAAAGCCAGGCCAGGAAAATTTCCTTCATGTTTTTGTGTTTTATCCTCAGTTACTTTGACACAAAGGCACCCGCTGTGATGCTCACACCTCTGATGAAGTCTCACAAGTGTCAGTACTGATAAGTGACCAGAATTATAATATTTCTGACTGAGTCGAAATTGAATCGAATCTTGGATCAAATCAAATTGGGACTTTGTGAATAGGAATCAGTCAGTTCTAGAAATACCCAGCACTAAATACTACAGTCATACTAGGGGAAACCGTAGTTAAGGACTACAGGACAAACCAACCTTACTGCAATTGTGTGCAATGAACTTGCGATCTCCAAGATCTTGAAATGGTTGCTTGGCAGACACAGACCACTTCTGTGACTGCTTGTGGTCACTTGCCATTCTCAAAGTGACTTTGATGGCAAGAAAAGGCAATAAGGTGGAGCCAGTCTGCTAACAGTCTATGACAGAATAAGATCAAGTTGGCAATTACGTGCAATCTTTTTGTGATAATGTAGAGATAAACTGCCATAAACAAGCAAAAAATGCAAACCTGTTGTGGTCTGCAAACACATCATTTCAAAATCAATCTGAATTAGACTTACATTCAGAAGTCAGCCAGAACATCATAACTGAAATTCAAGCATTTGTGACACATGAAGGCAGTCAGTTCCACCTTTGCGGTACGCTGACCTGGGCATGCACGGTTTCATCAACTTTGCCCTCAAGGCTGATCATACTGTACGTCCAACCCGTTCAGACAATTAACGAAGTTACACCAATATTGAGTCACTTATCCCTTGATCCATTATTCATGATACCTGGTGCACCAGAGGTTCTTAAATTAACTTACTCATAAAAATAGAATGAGATGCGATTACCATTTTATAACCTCTTTTGGCATTGATCTTTCACTGTAGAGGACGAGGAAAGCTCACATGCATTTATAATGAGGTGTTCTGATGTGACTATTGAAACAAAGAAGGATTATGTTCGCTAAACACTTTGAGATGAACATATGGGCAGTTTACTAAAGGTCATTAGAAATAGGCATACTGTTTCCCGTTATATTTTTCTGCCCTCTCAATGTGCATGAACTAACGAAGAAACAGTTCTTTATTTTGCATGAATAATTTTTTTTTTGCATGACACAAGACCTTTTGTAACACAGCGGGCTATTGTAAAATAAAATAAAAATGGAAAAAAGTAGTGAAAGACAAAACTAAGTCTCAAGAGAGTTTAGTAAAGCCAAGGCTGGCACAAAGCAACTCCAGTCTTATTTAAAATTAATAGCAAAATATGCTAGAGTGAGCCAGATTTAAAAAATAATGCAGAGGGTTTCTTGATGTAAAAAATGTAGATTTGTCTACCTGACTTCAGTAACCTTCATCATCCAGTTCATGCCATTTGTTGTAATGATGTATGCAAATTCCAAACAAACGTACAAAGCTACAGAAGCTGACGGTGAAATGCATTCTAAGTTGAGCCTATGCTGCGTTCGATGTTTTAATACTTCCTATTAATATTCATACCCCACCGTGTTAGACAGTCAAGGATAAAGTGTCTGACTTTTCTGAAAGTCTCATGCCATAACTTGAAGCTTTGCCACCTCTGTTTCAGCTTCCTCCAGTACGCCTGGAGCAGCTACAAACGCTGCAAAACCTGACCATTTGCATTTTTCAAATTTAAAGTGTGGGTGGACAAAAGCAAAAGCAAATGTGTTGTGTTCTTTTATGCGGCACTGTCATTTTCTCCTTTTTCCTTTTGTTCCTCTTTTTTTTTTTTTTTTTCTTAAGTTGCATCGCAGCAAATACTGGTGACCAGCGTAAGCGCTCATCGGTGCCAATGAATCATGATTTCAAAGCTGTTATAATCTGTTATTTTTTGCCAACATCTGCTATGAAGACTCAAGGTTACATTTCCCCCTAGGGTAAACATAATTGTTTTGAACATATGTTGTTTATGAGATATTCTGGAGCTTTTAAAAAGCAGAACAGCTACTTCTGGACAGAAGGATTGTCTTGGATACACACACAGTTAGGAAATGGTTAATCAGTAAGACAAGTTGCTTATTTGTATGCATGAGTCACATTGCTGGACTATAGGAAAATTTTGTTAAACTGAACACTTTTGGAGAAATTTCAGCTGTCTTTTAGTTAGTTTGGATTTTTTTCATCCCTTAATGGACGACTTGTGATTCATTTGCCTCACATTGTGAGGTGGGCAGCAGCTGTTTTGAGCGCCAGGATTATATTTTGTCTCCTCAGAGGCAGAAATCAAATCCTATCAGACAGCTCCTGGGCCGCCTTTGACTTCCAACTAGTGACAGACAACTAAAAACGGTCTGTCCTCGGGGATGGCCACTATCATTCTAATGTATGCCAATTTGACTTTTGGTTCCTCTGCCAAGGACAGGGTACCACCTGCTGAAGGATCTGATTTTATCTGCATGTTTATGAACAACTCCACTCCAGAGGCCCCGCTTGAGCGATAGCTCACTGCTCCACAAGGAGAAACCTGCCCTACCCACTGCCACACCTCTCTGCTCATTCATCATAATGACACCGTGAGGGGAGGATATCTCCACGTCCTCACATCCTGGAGACATGGACAAAGAGGAGATGTCATGTCGACAAACACAAACTGGCAGGTTGCAAGAATTAAAGATGGCTGCAGGAAAGATAAGCAAGTGAAGGGGACATTATAAAATTATTTTTGAAAGTGCAAACAGAATACCCAGCAAGTTATCTTATTAAAAAACAGAACAAATCACTTGTAACTCCCTTTACAGTGACACAGAAAATCCCAGTCAGCAAGCAAAACATATTTTATTGTTGCCAAATGTAACAAATCAATGTCAGATATTCTATTTTATGATGTGACAAACGTGGATGAGGCTCAGTTACGTTTAAGCACAAATATTATTTGACCAAAAAGTGGGTCAAAATTTGGCATTCTGTTTGACACAATTTCCTTGCTCACAAAAATGTACTCCATATTGATGTCACCTTCTTTCTTCCTTTCCTCATAATTACTGCAGCAGCTGAAGGGCTTTGTCACTGGGACTCCAGCATATGTTGTTTTGGAGCACTTGTTGAAAGGCGTTTTTCTTTTCAAAATGCCAGATGTCAGAGATGTCTGCAGAACAAACTCATCACTCATTTTCATTGGCACCTACAAGCAGAGTATACAACCAAAATGAGTGCATAGATTAGTAGCTTGAAACTAATACTGAATACTTAATATGAAATTAAAGCATTTTGGTGGCAATAAAACATTTACAAGTGTGATGAAAAAGAGCCTTAACAGGACTCTTTGCAGTCCTTGGAAAAACAAAGGGACACAGTGCCACAATTTTTCCCGGGTGTGGACTTTTCCAGGGGGAAATTCGCCCCAAGGTTGGACCGTGCAGTGCTCAGGGAAACTGCAAAAAACCCACAGCTATGTCTTAGATCAGACTCTACAGGCCTCAGTTAGCTTGATAAATGCTCTTCACGGGGCAATTAGAAAAGACTCAAAAAATACAGTTTATGTGGAAAAGTACTCGGGAGAAAGTCTCCCCCTATTAAAAAACATGGCAGCACAGCTTAAGTTTGCAAAGTTGCATCTGAATAAACCACAAAACCTCTGGAACAATGTCCTTTGGACAGATGAGACAAAAGTGGAGATCCATCCATCCATCCATTTTCTTCCTTGCTTATCCGGGGCCAGCAGCCTAAGCTGAGAAGCCCAGACCTCCCTCTCCCTAGCCACCTCCTCCAGCTTATCCGGGGGAACACCAAGGCGTTCCCAGGCCAGCCGAGAGATATAATCTCTTCTGTAAAAACTTATGTTTTCACATGACGTCTTGCATTACAAACTGATTTATATATGAAGAATACCAACTTGAACCTTTGACCCTCCTCCTTGCTGATCCTTCCTTCTTGCCTGCCTTTCATATACTTTTATTTAAAGAGGCCCATCATCCCTTCATTTACACATTTTCAATGGCTCCTCTTTTCTCAATACTCTCCTGATCTTTTGAAATTCAATTATACTAATGACAACTAAGGTTGAGGACACACAGACACGCTCTCACTTTTTGTCTGCGTGTTTTTGAGAATAATTATTCTTAAAAGCGTATCAGGGGCAGTAATTTGTACTTTTTGAAGTGTGCTGGATCCTGCTGTCACTGTTAAGAGGTTGCAGATATTGAATGGGCAGTGTGACGTTGGTTTTTCAGTGGTATTCCAGTCCTCAGGCTTTCTGTTTATAAGAAGGCTTTGACTGTAAAGCATAGGTGAGCATTAGAGTGAACCCAAATCATGCAGACATTTCAGTTGTGACAATAGCTAACCTACAAGGTGATGTCATCCACGTTCAGGGCTTTTCCTTCTCATGTGTAGTTCACACTGTTACACAATTCTAGCTGATTTTTTTTTTTTTTTTTAAAGCGAGTCCTTGATTTCAAACCGAAGTAGACAAAAAGCATGATGTATGAACTGCAGTTAAACAAGCTCCATGTGATCTTTTCATGTACTGTACTGAATATCATGTTACAGCACTTTGCAGTTCTGTCTTTCTACCTGAACAGATCTGCGCTGTAGTTACACTGCTGTGAAAAGCACTTGGCAGCATTCTCAGGTCTATAAATAACTATATAAATCTCACCTCTAGATTCAACTGTATTGACAACCTAAAACAGCCTGCCAGCCTTAAACACCACTGATTTGTGACTCTGTTTATGCCATGATTGTTATATTCTACTCTATATGTTCTGTAATATCTTTATATCAGCCACCACCAAATCTCATCACATCATTATCTTAATGCTGTATTGTCACTGCTAACCCAAGGCACAGCTGTTTACCGGTGATAGTTGCCATTACTTTATTCTATATCCCACTGATATATTCGATACAAGCATTCGGATTACATCTAGATCTTAATGACAAGGAAAATTGCAATGTGAGATTACATTTCACTCCAGATAATTCGTAACCGAAGGCAACACCCATCTCCAGACTGACCCTTACTCCTCCTACCTCATCTACAGCAAACTCCAGCAAAATTCACCGAGCTTCTTGCAATGCAGGAGCTGTTTCTGTAATGCTCAGAGCCAGTGAACTAATAATACCATCTGGCCGCGTCAACTCGAGTGTAGTTGAATCACTCAAAAAAAAACAGACACAAACAGCGAATTGAACATGTTGTTTCAAGAGGTCAGCTGCCTTCTGTGCTCCAGCACCTCTCCGTTTTGTTTTTTTGTTGTTGGTGGGGTTTTTTTTGTCTGGGAATGGAGCCCAATCCAGCATTTGCATTCAAATTCTCTTGAGTTTTAAAGAAATCAAGGGAGGGTTGCTGCAAACATCTGTTCCTGGAAATTTACCAACAGACTTTTGGCCTTTTTATGTGCAGTCAGTTCAACAGTATCTCTGTTTAAAATGGAATGTGGCCCCTACAGGACATTCAGAGATGCTTACTCTTAACACACACACACACACACACACACACACACACACACACACACACACACACACACACACACACAAAATATCAT
>VUQR01025841.1:11163-24781 GCA_015108515.1 Hemichromis elongatus | reverse complement strand
GGGAAGGGAAAGAGGGGGGGGGGGGGGAAGAAAGTAATAATAAAAGTTCTAAGTGGCTCAGTCCCTTACTGCAAGCAAGATCAGTCAAACTTTGAAGTTGGAAAAGAAACATCCGAAAATCAACAGCCCTTGTAATCTACAAACACAACAGAGACAGAGAGTTGCTAGCGGGAGCCAGTGCCAAGGGGAGATCCAAGGCAACTTCAGATTGTCAGTTCACACACACAAATAGGCACAGGCACTCACTCCTACTCTCCCAATCCTCCTAAGAAACATTCTCACAAACAGGGAGGCGCTCCCACACACACACACACACACAAAGACATCACTTTTCAGGCACAAATGTGTGCCTTCACATATACGCAGGCAAACTACAGAGGACAGACCAGTGGGGTTTGTTGTCAAAATATCATAAAGACAAAGAGCCGGCCCCCACCGGGATGACTGAATTTGATCAAAGCAAAGCTTTGTTCCAAGTCAGGATCACTTTTCAACTTCTTAAGCTAATGAACAGTTTATACTGGCTAATGAAGCCATCAGTGGCTAATGAAGATGACAGTGTTTTTGTGTTGTTCACAGCACATTCTAAGAATAACATTGTTAAAGCGCTGCTGTACAAACCTGAAGCAGCAAGAAGTAACAAACAGGAAGATGATTTTACAGTCTATTTCCCATCCCACAATGACAACAAGCATGTCGGGGATAATCAATGATCATTTTATTTCTCCCATATGCCTATTAGTTGTGAGACACGTCAGCTGTAGAACTGTACAGCGAATCTGTCTCCCACATGCTGCAGCTGAGCATCGAAACTGCCAACCTGCCACCCCCAGCAGTCCACTTGGCCATATTGTTGATGTGCTATAAAAATACAACTGTAATTGTCCATTAATCTAACATTGATCAGCATTCATTACAGTGCATGTAAGAGGGGCAATTGAATCACTGCATGCATTATATTACATCATTTTACACTGAGGCTTGATTGCTTGGTTTATAAGAATCCTGCATCTATAATATTGGTGTAATTCTTGTTCAGGGAGAGTAAATCATTTTCCAGTCTGTTTGAAAATTAGCTTCAGGACTAAGAGATTATGGCATGTATGAAAAAGTTGTTACGTGTTGCACATGAATAAAATTAGAAATCAATTTAAATATTAGAAGTGCTGCATTTTGTGGCTTTCATTCATTCTGTCCATTTTCAGGGTCTACAATATGTGTTAGGATGCCTATCAAAAAGTTATCTTTCATCGTTTAGGTCACATTTGTCACACTATGTTCTTTTACATTTTAATCCAGCCCTCATTTCAGTTTAAGTTCTCATTAAATGTAGGAAGCAACATTCACCACTTGCACATGGCGGTACAAGCTAGCTAAAACAGAATGGCACAAAAGAACAGCAGCCTCCTCGGTACTAAGAAAGATTGCAGGTTGCCTGGTGATTGCAATGAATTTTTCATGTTCGCAGATGTAGTTTCTCCTGGTGGGGGATGTTCTCCGCCAGGGCTGCCCTTTATCACCGATTCTGTTCGTGGTTTTAAGGACAGAATTTCTAGGCGCAGCCAAGTGGTGGAAGAATCTCATCTCTGCTTTTCGCGGATGATGTGGTTCTGCTGGTTTGATGTCTGATGGCCTCCAGCTTGCTTTGGAACGGTTCGCAGCCGAAACCGTGGGAATGAGAATCAGCACCTCCAAATTGGAGGCCATGGTCCTTAGCCGAAAAAGGGTGAAGTGCCCACTGCGGGTCAGGGACAAGACCCTGCCCCAAGTGGAGGAGTTTAAGTATCTCGGGGTCTTGCTCAAGAGTGATGGGAGAAAGGAGCGGGAGATCAACAGACGGATTGGTGTTGCAGCTGCAGTGATGCAGATGCTGTACCGGTCTGTTGTAGTGAAGAGAGAGTTGAGTGTAAAAGCGAAGCTTTCAATTTACCGGTCAATCTACGTCCCTACCCTCACCTATGGTCACGAGCTGTGGGTAGTAACCGAAAGAACGAGATCGCGGATCCAAGATGCGGAAATGGGATGTAGTTTCTGTGATCGACTGGTTGCTCAGACGTTAAGGATATTGAACCCATTCAGTCACAAACTGTCAACAGACTGCTTCCCTCTTATTGCAGTTTTATGGCTGCTTTGATGCACCAAAGTTGAAACGTTGAATCTGAAAACCCAACTGACTGCAAGTGGTTGCAGACAAAAATATTTCAAAGGCAACAAGTTCACAAAGATCGGAATTTTGCTGTCATCTCCGTGGTTGTACCATAAGAATGTCGGGGTGATGAGAATTTCTTCACGAAGCATATTATTGTAAAAATATGGACAGGAAAAAAATATTTGGGATTCATTATACATAGTGTTATATTGCAGGGCCCCCAATTTGGACACGGCCCTGCTCAGGGGAAAAAGAAGGCTACACTTAATGAAAAGCAGATCCTTGATGCTTAAGCAAAAGGTCAGGTCATGATTTGGTGTTCTGGGTTTGTTTTCTCGTTCTGTTTCTTTTCTTTCATATACTCTGAGCTTTCTTGTGTTTTTTATTACGTCTTCAAGATACTTTTCATTGATTTGCTTTCATTTTATCAAGCTAATTATTATTTTGTCTGCTTGTGTGATATTTAACTGCCATCAGCTTGATTGAGTTCAGGCAGATCAAAGGAGAGCTGCAGATGACTCCAAATACTATTTTAAAACTTTTTCATGAAAACCGATGAGAGGAAGATGTGGATGTTAGACAAAAACATAATAGGATGTGAATGTAAATAAGCACAGCTTGGGGGTAATTTTGTTGTGATATGACACCCCTGTAAAATGCTCACCTTACATTTTTTCTTCAAAGATATAAATATATACATGAAGGCAATACAAAGAGTTTCTTGAAATGCATTTAACAAGCTTTTTTCCGAGTGAGTGAGAACTACACTGTCCTTTGGATAAACATGGTTATAGTGTAAGTTAGATCCTGCAGCACCTGCCAATCTCTTCTAGGTAATAAAAGTGTGTTTGCTCAAACATAAGACGGCGCGTGCCTTTCCTCTACATCGACAAAGTAAAAGAGAGGGAAGTCACAAATCACTTATGGCTGAGAGACAGTTTTACTGCGGCAGTAACTCTCTTTCTCCACGGAAAACACACACACTAACACTGCGGACCGATCGCAGTGGCGTGGTTGCTAGGAAACACCTTGGGGCCAGCTCCCTTAGTATCTGACCTGATTAGTTAATTGCAAAAAGTGAGCAACTTGCAAAATTGCTCCGACTGTCATTGACTCGCTCAGACTGTAGCTCTCCAGTATTTAGCAGGAGATTGCCCTTTAAAATCACCTGCTTTGTTTGCATGTTTTAACCCATTAAGACGGGCAAATAAATTGTCTGCTGTTGCACAGTACCTTCAATGTACCAAGCGGAAGCAGTCAAGATAAAATGGAAAAGTCCTCATAAAATATTTGCTCTAAAGGCAGTTCTAAATGGGACAGGATAGTGTCGCTTTGATCAGACACTCAAGTTTAGATTTGATAACATATATTAAAAATAGCAATATATGCCCTAATGTAGAGCTATTTAACTAGTGCATTCTCTAACCACTTCTGATATGTTCAATATGTAGATCTCAGCATCCTTTATCAGACCTGTGTTAAAATATAGGTGGTTGAAGTTGCCTTGAACCAGACAATGACCTTTGCCTCAGAAAGAAGTCATTGGTAAACCAATTAAAAGGAAATGTCATGCTGGTAATTGCATCTCACAATGTGAATCATCCACACATGGTGCACTGCACTGAAGCCAGTGACGGGGTGATACAGCATGTGGCATTGAAGTCCCTGTCCTTTCATGTCCTCATTCTCACGCACTCTTTTGATCTATGCATTTCTCTTTTCTTCCCCCATCCTATTTGAAGTTATTGGTTAACATCTTAGCGAGGAATCTGTCTTTTACATTTTTCTCCATTCCATCCATTTTCTGCCATTTACTCGGGTCCAAGTTGAGGGAGAAGCAGTCGAAAGACGGATGCCGAGACTCACCTCTCGCTGCCTGTACACTGCCTCCCGCTTACTAGAGGGAAATGGTGGCGCTCCCCAGAAAGCTGTGAGACATAATCAAGATAATGAACTGCTTCTATCGCTTCAAAGATGGGGACCACGTCTAAGACAACTCGCAGTCAATTGTTGTCCTCATAGCGATTTTGGTGCATAAAGACAGTGATAAATAAGGAAAAAACAACCAGTCTTGGTGAAGTCAGTACTTATGTACAATCTGTTTGCGATATTAACAAAATTAACTACAATACATCTCCAATATCTTGACTTGTACTGTTGTACCCAGAGGTGGGACCAAGTCATTGTTTTGCAAGTCTCAAGTAAGTCTCAAGTGTTTATCCTCAAGTCATGAGTCAAATAAAAAAACAGCTCTTTCGTGTTGGTGGGAAAATGTACAATGTTGACCAATCAAAAAATGATATGAACACATGACATTTGGTTGTTTAGGAAGAGGGGGAAGTTTTAGGAGTGACGGCAAGAAAGACAGTGTGTGTTTTGAGATGTGAGAGATTTTTTGACGTTTAGCATGTTTGGAGTGTGTAGTTAATGTGTTGTCTTGTTTGGTTAGTGTGTGATGTTGTGGATAGTTTTGTGTTGTGCCAGAACAATCAGGCGACTGCTGTCTCCAGGTAGAAAACAGGAGGAGTGATACACCTGCAGGTATCAGGCTTGTGATGTTCTCCTTTTTAGTGGACAGAAATTATTTTTTTGGAGTGGCACCAATAATTTGTGTGGCATCTTATTTAATGCAGAACACCTGATTGTTATGTAAATAGTTTGAAATGGTTATAAAAATTAAAAAAAAACAAGGCAAAAGGTAAATGGGTGGAAAATAATATAACTTTTTCTACTCAGATTTTATTTTTTTTCTGATTTTATATCAATTGTGTTAATACAGTATATCAAAATAAAAACATAAGCTTAAATTCAGACATGTGAAGTTGTGCTGAAAAGAATGATACCAAACAAGGCAAAGTAAATAGTTTTTTAAAGGTGAAATGTAGAGGTAACATCAAACGTAGTCAAAATGGCCAATTATACTCTGGACCTCAGAGCGTTAAACATTTTTAAAAAATGCAATAGTTACTTTTCTAGAAATTTCTTTTAGAATCTTGTAACTCAGTTACTAACTCAGTTACTTGTTTGAAGAAGTAAGTAGTAACGATAATTAATTACTTTTTCAAAGTAACTTGCCCAACACTGACAACCAGCCAAGGAATATATATGCTATCCTTGCAATCCAGCTGAGAACTATATTCTCAGATTAGTAGGTTCCCATTCGATCCCAGCCATAGGCGTTTTACTGCCAAGTGCAAGCTGGAGGTCATTATTCAATAAAGCCAACAGGATCCAATAACCTCTCCTTAAAAATTCTGTGCATGCTATTTAGGGGTTAGGGTTAGCAACAAAAGAGAAAAAGGGGGCAACAAAGATTGACAAAGGGTAGCTCTGGTGAATCCCAAAGCCTGCTGTGAATGAGTCAACAACTCGTCAGTGGCAATGTAAACCAAATTGTAACTGCCATTGCATTAAGTTAATAAATAAATAGCTAATAACAAAGGACTTGATACCTCGTACTCCTCTAGTAATTCCCATAGGAAACCCTGAGTGCCTAGTGTATCTCTTTTACCGTCCTGCAATATTTGTGCATTTTCGCACACTTTACACGAAAGGATAGATTCCCTTTATTAAATATTTACTCGGTACGCTTATAAGGGATCAAATAAAAACCAAAATAGAAAAGTTTAACCAAAAACTTCTGTCTTATCCGTTTGCCTCAGTGCTTCTTTGTCCTTATGAAATTCAAGACAGAATCTAAGAGTGATGTCTGGCAGGTTCTCAAATATGAGACATTTGTCATAGAGCCAAGGTCCAGTGGAGGAGACTGAAAAGACGTGACTAGATTTTTTTTTTTTTTAAGCATCATCCTGACATTTGATTCTCAGGTAACGATTTCAAATCTGAAATGTCGCTGACTTTTGCAAATAAAAAATGACTAATAATGTTAATATTTGAAATAAATGGGCTGGTGTTGTGAACATGGTCATCATGGTGAAATAGCCTGCACTACATTTATTGTGAAATAATGTCACATAGAGTTATTAGCGGAAGTTGAGCACTGAGAATGAAAAATGAAATTACTTCTTCCTCCTGGCAGGTTTTCCCATGCCTAGAATATGTACTGTAAGTTGTGTATTAAGTTATAGTATGCCTGTGATAGCAGATTGTATAATCTTCGGCTTGTTATCTAGATTGTCTATTTTTCCCCACTAAATGTAAAATTTAAAACAGATTTCAGCACAGATGGCTGCTCTGCCTCTGTCCTACAGCACAGCAGATGGGAGGTCTCAGCTTCACAGCCTCACATTCATTTTGCTCTCCATTCCAGCTGTAAATCAAAGTTAAAGAAAAAATTTTTGTCTTCCTATCTTCTTCTCTACAACTCGTTTGTTAAACCTTGCTTCTGTTATCGTCAGTTGGGGCAGCACAATCGGCAGCTTCATAAATTACGTGAAAAACCCATTGCAATCCCATACTGCACGCTTAGTTGATATTTTATTGTTTTCGTATTACACAGCGTTGATAGAAAAACTGAAAATGGATTGTGAGTGAGTCTGGCCTGAGCACTGTGCTGAGACAATAGACTATATGTAAAAGATGAATGTAGCCTCAGGTCTGAAAAGTGAAGCCCATGCAGAAAACAATCTAGTCTATTGACTATTGCTTGCTCTTACAACTACAGTGGATATCTGCCACCTACACTGGAAGACTTGAAAAGTTTGAAAAACTGCCTGTTTTTCCAGGTAGCAGGTACTGGTGGGGGGGATGTCCTGTTCTGTCCAGCAGTCACTCTTTACAAATGCATATTATTATGTTTTAAAAATGAATAAAATCGTATTTTGTCTTCCTTGGTGCTGGGATGGGTACAAGCTAGTTACATCAGCTCAATAATGTCAATAGCAGTATTTTTTTTTTTCCTGCAGTGAAACCTGTAATTTTGGGTGAGGTAGGAAGAAGTTTTAGTGCTGGAGCTAAGAGGAGGAAATATAAATCTTCTGTTCCATCTATCAATTCTTGGACAATAAGACGAGTGAGCCTGGAGTGCCCATTATGACCCAAAGGGAATACTGCGAGTGGCGTTTGATGTGTTTTTTGGAGACTTTGCTGCTTCCAACCACAAAACGGTGTGATCAAACCTGGCTTTTTGGGCAGATGGCTATTAATCTGAGCAGCAAGTGAAGATGAGAGGGGATTGCATTCATTATGAAAAAGAACAACAATGTAACGGAACATATCTGTGGTCCGGATATTGAATTGCTAGCTTAACAATGTATCCGTACTTTGCCGAGCAAATTCTCAACTGTCATTTCTGTTGCTAGAGAAAGCCTCAGTTTAGATTCTCCCATCAGCTGACATGCAATAATTTGGATGATCTCTTTGTCAGCTGATTAAGGAATCCAGATGGTAATCCATCACATGATCAAATGACTGTGTTTATTGTGAATGGCTAGGAATAATACATTGCTCTGGCCCACCTCTGCACTACTTAATGAACTGGTACCAGAGAAAGTTTCTCTAAAATTTGTTTCAGTTGCATTCACACATGGACGGTTTTTCCGCCTCACACCACAATAAATGTATGCATTTGTTAGAATGTAATTAAGATCTGCAGTCTTGTCTTTTTAGATCTACATTTTCTATTTACATTTTTATCTACATTTTTTATTTATATGCCTTTCTGAGCTATTTTGCTCTGCGATATTTACTCAATTTTTTGAACTCTGTTGTTTTTCATGTTTTTCCATCATTTGGATTTAAATATATTAGATTTTATCTTTATCTTAACTGTCATAAAACAATAACCAGTGGTTATACACTCAAAAAAATAACTCTTTGAATGAACATAAATAAATCATGGAAAGAATTTCCACATAATTAAATTGCTTTATTTAAACATTATGCAATTCTGTTATTCCAACTTCATGTACTTGAGTTGGACCAACTTAATTAATTAATAGTGAATCAAGTGATTTACTACACCTGATTTAAACTTAATCAATTGAGTTGATTCAACCCATGCAAATTACGTTAGTCCAACAAAAATACTTATTGGTCATTTATAATAATTTCCAGGGAATCCATCCTCTTATCTTTATGCTTGCAGGGAGGCTGGGGCCCATTGCAGAGGTGGGGTACACCATGGACAGGTCGCCAAACTGGCTTACGCAACAACCATTTGCACTAACATTCACACTTGTGGGTAATTTAGAAACACCAATGAACCTAACCCTAATCCCACATGACTTTTAACTGTAGAAGGAAACCGGAGCAACCAGAGGGAACCAGTGCAAACATGGCCAGATTGTGGAGTTGAACACAGGACCTTCGTGCTGTGAGGCAGCAGTGCTAACCACCATGCCACCACCAAGTTGCCGTGCCAGGCTTTTAAAAAAGTAAGAAAGTTATCATTACAAGGCTTGATCCAGAATTTTCTGTACACTTTTGTCCTTGACAGGTTAAACAACAATAAATAGCAATAGCATACACATGGTGTGTGTATGCTTTTCTGCCTCTTCTAACTCCAGTGATTTTCCTGTTTAAAATCTTGTGAGATTTCTTGAGTCCAGTCAACTAACCACTCTTATTAGTTTGCATCATGTCATCTCAACAAGAATAAATTAAGTTGCTGAATTTCATGCAGATCCTACATGATTTAATTACGTTCACTATAGAAAAATTAAAAAAAAAATTGTTCAAATTGCGAGTTTAAATCTTGTAAATGTAACAACCACCCAATTTTATTTTTTTGAGTGTAAGCTGGATTTACGTAATGTAACCAAGTCTTCTCAAACATTAGTCAACAGCATTCATATTAAAGGTCGAGTGCAGATGGAAACCTGAAAGCTTCTAGTACCACAAATCTTGACCCATGCCCACAGATTCTGCATATTTATACACAGCCTGTTTAGAGCCTTAACCTCCATTCTTTCTCATTAAAAGGAGTCCCATTGTCAACTTGAAAATAGGACTTTACAAATCAGTTGGTGACATGAGTAGAAAGTGGCTACACTTTGTATATTTTCTCTGGCTGAGATGCAATTCTTGTGTTTTGGTTGTCAAAGAAATGTCAAAAGGTGTCAAGAGCTTCAAACTAAACATCTCTGGCTAAAGCAACTGCATCGATTCAACAATTGCAAATTTATTTGGAGATAATAAAAATGCATGTCTGGTACTTGACTTAACATGTCTTCTGTCTGTTGTGAATGCAGCAGAGAAAAAGGCAGTTTGCTCGTCGCCTGTTTCAGGCCACGACCTCAGAAATGTTAGAGCATTTTACTTTTGATAGGATTATCTCCTCCATTATTGAGAAAGAAGCGAGTCTCACAATGTGGCAATGGCCCTCATTCATGTATTGTTCCAAACTATAATTGCTTCTTTTCATGAATTTTGTAGCGAAAGGTTAGCTTGCTAAATCTTACAGTTGCTTCACTCTGTGCTAAATTATCAGCTAAACCAAGAAGAAGGCATTAGATTGATAGTGGACATTTGAACAAATTTGTTGGAGCATTCTCTCCTCGCCTGGTGTTCTGCTGCTTTCAATACGAAAATGATTGCACTTTCAGAACATAACTTTTCCAAAACAACATTTTGTACCGTGATGTGTTTTATTAAAAAAAAACAAAAAAAACACTTGGCATTAAGAGAAACACTTGGTTGACTGATTAGTACAAAATGATTCGGCACCCTGGGCAACGATTATTCACTAGATTTATTTTTTTAGAGCCGAAGCATGTTTATAATAATGAATTCAATAATTTAGAAAGCTTGACTGTTTCGGTTGGGAGGAGATTATAAAGTAGGCAAGCATAGTTTTACTGCTGAATTTAATGACATGTTCTCATATGCAATGCTGGCAGATGTTCGTTAAAATGGATTAGAATGCAGGATATCTGAAGCCCCTCTCTGCTTTAATTAACCAATACCTCTGATAAATATTTAAAACCTTGGCAATGACATTGCCACAGAAGGAGGCACCCTAGGGTAGATTAAGCTGAGTATTCAGGGAGTTGTACTTTTTAACTACTCAGTGACTTGGTAAAAGACTTGATCAGAGTGTGAGACTTTGGGCTTATGTGCGTAAAACTTACTTGAACGTGAGTGTGAGAAGGAGTTTGGAGTGATGATCACCATGTGACTACGGAGTTTAGTATGGAATACACAACACATCACAAATAGTGCAACTAAAGTCCACTACAATACACTGTCTGAAAATAGTGCTTGTTATGAGCGTGTATCAGACAGACTTTGTGTAAAGTTGTTCAAAATGCCATATAGCCAACGATGGTAGCATCCTGTGGATCTGCTAATGTCTCGTTTGAAAGCTAATTGACTGATTAGCCCAGTTTGAAGTGAGAAATGAGTCTTGTCGTGTCACGCTTGCCTGGTTGCCAACTGTCATCTCTTCACTGTGCAAGCAATGAAGGGAAACGGGGATGATACATTTCATTTAGATTATTTAACAGTATGGAGGGTTTGATACCAGCTAACAGTCCAATTATTCTATGTGGCTTCTATACTAATAAATCTTTAACTTTAGCAACAAGCTGGATTGAAAGGTATCCTTCAAACAATTAAATCTGCTGCTGTCACAGACTTTTCTGATGTGTTACCTCTACCAGCAGTGTTTGGCTGCGTATAACAACACAATACGTGGTTTTGATTTATAATTTAGATGTAAATATTGATTGCACAGCGTACTGCCTACATGATAATGACGCCATAATTTCCGTTGCCTACAAGTCTTTTTTTTTTCACCATGTATTACTGTCTGACACTAGGTGCAAAGTCAAGGCCAGAAGCTTCTAATATATAAAGTAGCTAAAATGGTCAATGGTAAGCTTTTGATTTGGGGTCAAGTTAAAAAAAAACATAAACATAATTTAAAGCAGATAATGTTGGATTTTCTCATTTAATTTTACAAAGCCAACCTATTTCTAATGGCTTAGTTACTCTATAATAAAAGTAAAGGGACAATTTTCTTCACCATGTAACGACCTCAACTTTTCGGCGAGTAATTTGATCACAAGGTTGCCTAGTGGAAGGGAACCTGTCTCCAAACAGACGTGACCCAACACAAACTGAGCTCACCAATAATTGATATTTAAATGTATTTTATATATGTGAATCGACTGATTGCCAACTCGGAGCAGTCAGAGTTGGTCTGCAGCAGTGATTACGATCCAACGGCAACATTGTTTGCAGTAGGGGATGCAACGTACTTGTTTGCCGACTGTGTGTATTAATATTATATTCCTATATAAAATCAAGATTAATGAGAAGCTACAGCATTTTGCAACAAAATCAGTATTTGTGGACAAATTTCTAAATTTCATTTCAATTCAATTTTTGAATTGACAACAACAGTCTTTACAATGCTGTAATCTATGAGAGTCTGCCTGGATTGAATGTAAGCCGTTATTGTGAACGCTCCAAACATAACTTGTCCTGAATGTTATAATTTGGTCCTCAAGGTGGAGCACATTTTTGGAAAGAGGTACTTTTTTTCCTGAATTGTTTTTGATCTGTCCTTCTCAGATTATCCTATGTATATCTACGAAGTTCAGGGTCTCAAATAATGGTGGGATCCATATATCTCAGCTCCAGAGAAGTATTTTATTGCTGCCGGAAGTAGGGTGTGTTTTTTGGTGCAGAGTGGACCATATCAGCCAAAGACTGCAAATTGTATTAACTAGTGCCTGTTCCTAGTATTGTAAGCTGCAAAACTCAGAAATAAAAAAGCAGTTATTGGGAATTTTTATTTAATCTGAAATTTCTATGGATGTAGACGGCAACAGATTTGTAATTTTCACCAATTCATCTCAGTTAATTTCTATATTATTACAAACAAAATGCACATAATTGACAACTTTACCTCAATCACAAACCTAAAGACCATTTTTTTCACCATCTTGATGCACCAAAGCTTTTCATAGACAGGAACTGACTGTAGATGGCTGCAGGATGGTCGCTGCCATCGAAGTAACCAAAGGCCATGAGGTTGCACAAGGTTGCAATAAACTTGCAGTGGTCGTGATGTCGTGTCCAACCAATTTTCCCTAGAGTGTCTTTGGTACAAGCAACTGCTTAGAGTCAGTGAAGGTATAAATGATGGACTGATTATCTGCACTCCTCTGAGGTCTGTTTTATTCTTTAAAAGCTTTCATGATACGAGCTCAGAGTTCAGTCAAGTTAATTAATTCAGGATATTTTCAGCGTACCAGTTACTGTTGATACTGGTTTCAACTATTTTTCAGTTTTTCAATGAGCTGCCTACTAAGGGTGAAGGTTAGATTGATGAGGTGGTGAGGCTGAATATATGGAACATAAAAGTAAAACGATGAGCTTAAGGACACTACAAAAGTGTAGAAAACGGCCACATTAGGAAAGAACTTTGTGCAGGTTTATTTCTAAGGGTGAGAGCTTTCAAATTAAACTGGCATCTAAGCCTTTGTTAATAGCAAAGCATCAATTATTGCAGCCTCAAGTGAGAGCAAATTTAGTTATGTGGAAAAAAATAAATATAGATTACAGACAAAGCATATACAACAGTCTGACACAAAATATGACCACTCACATGTGAGGTGAATAACATTGATCAGCTCACTACAATGCAGTATTCTGGGAAATCTTGGTTCCCTACTTGTGTGTGGGTGTCGCTGTGAAATGTACCACTCGACTAACCATTCCTGCAGACCAATTACACTTCCTAATAGCAGAGGCCATAATGTTCTCTGCCACAGATATGGCTCAGAAACAAGATAAAGAGGCCGAGACATCAACTCGGCCTCCAAACTCCCCAAATTACCAATCTGAGCACGCATCCACGTGAGCCACAGAGGCCCTATCCCGCATCCAAAGCATCCCCTTGCCAGTCTCCCAATACCACAAGGCACCCCCAGAGGCATCATGTCCAGTTGGTTTAGAACCATTTTGCTGGCAAGGAGGTTTTAATGTTGTGGCTGATTGGTGTGCCAAATTAAACTTTAGACAGTCATTACAGAACATTTTTGTTCAGTGATAAAAGCTGTTTTTTTCATGAGTCGGTTTATTATAATTTAATGGTTTGAAATTGAACATAGTACAATTGTTCAATTAAACATGTTGTTTTGACAACAAAAGACATGATGGGTTTTTTTTAATCTTCTTGTCTAGTTGGTTTAAACAAGTGTGTGCACTGAGTGGGAAGCTGCGCTGCTAACCAGCTATGTTCACTTGACTTAGTTCTTTAGTCACAGTTAGTCACCTTCCACGGGTCACAGAGGAGATGAAGCAGCAGATACGGGCTCTTAATTTATCCGAGAAATTAAACGCTATTTATTCTGGCTTAGACTCCAACAGAATATTTGTCCTGTGCTGCTCATTAGCATTGGCAATTTCCTCTGTACAGATGAGTAAAGCAAGCTGATTGAAATCTAAATTAAAAATTAAAAGACCATATGTGTTAAGGAAATAAACAGTCACTTTTGCCTCCCCTGATAAGGTGTGAAGTTATGAATAACGAAAGGGAGGAGGCGTTTTTGAATTGAA
>VUQR01025841.1:0-11143 GCA_015108515.1 Hemichromis elongatus | reverse complement strand
GGAAAACAATCACCTCTCTCTACTGCACAATGTGAAACATTGCAACAGCAGGGGAGTGCAGAAGCTGAAGTTTTATTTTTTTGCTTGCCACTGTTATCAAGATTTAGTGTTGGTTCACTTCCTTACATTAAGGCAATGATAATCTTTCTGACAACTCCGGCATTAGTCAGAGCTTCTGGCAAGGAAACGCTCTGCAAAATGTAGTGCTCGCTGTGAGAGAGAAGCTATCTTCAGAATGGCTTTGAAAGGTGTAAATCCATCAACCAGACCCATGCCATTCTCTCATCTAAACCCTTATCATGCTGAAAAATGAGAAGCCGGCGTATCAGTTTGGGAATACGCAAGACATTTATCAGTTTAAGTGCAGATGATTCTGATTAGTTTCTCGGAAAGAAGCAGAATTTGACTTTATCAGAGAGCGGTATGGCCACTTTACCGTTTAGTAATCTGGAGGAAGTCAGTCAAACTCATGTCCTTCGGTGTTTAAACTACCGCACGGTATTTCATATTATGCAGCAGCTATAATTTCAAGTAGACAGAAAAATATTTCAAATGCACGGCTTTTCTGATTTAATGTAAATGTACTGAGAAGATTTAAAGAATTGATGGGCCTGAGCCAAAGCTGTGTTACAAACTCTCGAACCTCCTGTGAGCTGGTGCCGACCACAGATCCACTGCCGGGACTCATCGGGTTTCTTTAAAGTCCAGGTTTGTGACTACAAGACTTAAAGCACTGAGCGTCCAGACCACTAACATATTGATGCTTCTTTACAGCAATTTGCGTACAAGCTTCAATATTTGGTTTATGTAACATTTACACTGCCTATTTTTGGAATGTGCTTTCTTGAGTTTGCTAACGATGCATCAAGAGAACCCCGTTTTATGTATGAAAACGTACATTTTTCACAGTAATTCACACAGGATCTTGTTATGGCAGGGTGCTTTCTGTGTCAGAACAGAAGGACCGGCATTGTTAAACAAGAATCTGCGCTCATTATGACTAGAAACTTGTTTTAAAGCGATTTGCCGATCTGTTCATCATGAGACTTTATTTATAATGAAACCCAGCAAACTCGACTTACTGCCGGAAATTACACCGAAAACTATAACAACAGAGCAAGATGTTCCATCAGAAACAAAAATGTCTGCATGTAATCAGCAGTTCATTTAGAGAGACGAGTAAAGTTTGAGTTTCACTTTTTGATAAAGCACAAACCTCAAAATGTCAAATCTTTTCCTATTCAAACTGTTCCTCCTCATCCAGGTTCACATCAAAGAGGTGCCAATGACGTGTTCACATTCTGAGGAAATATTTGTAACCAAAAAAAACATTCGTGGCGTTACCTTGTAAGAAATTATAAGCTGCATTTTATACGTTGGCTCACTGTAATTTAGTGGAAACATTCGGAGCTAAAAATTGAAGCCAGTGCTGAAGTCCCAAAATCGGCAGTTCCTCAGCCTTAAGTGGCCTGCATTTGGCTCCACAAGTGAGTCAGTCCCCACAGACACCCCAACTCTACAGCATTAAAAAGCTCATGCACAGCCTGGTACAAAAAGGTTTTTGTCTTTTTTAAATTATCCATCTGGTGGCAGGTTTATGACAACAGTGGCCTTTCGATACTTTAAACATTTCCTTGGCACCACATTTACATACAGTGAATATCATTTGTCAGCGTGCAGGGTCAAACAAACTTTTATCTAGACCATAATCTTTTCTCAACAGCCTAAAACTTGGTGTGGGGAAAAATGCACAGCAAAGCAGCTCTGGGTGTTTAATATTGCCCCAGTCACTGTATCATGGCACCTTGAGCATATCCCTACAGTAACAGCAGAATCTGAAAAAAACATAAATGGGTTCTGTTCTTTATGTTTTTAGAAAGCCACATACACATGATACTAAAAATTTATTTAGCTTCTTAATACAAAAATGAAGTAGACCAAATCTGAATGCGCTAATTGTTTTACCTGAGCTGACCCGTTTTCACTGGTTTTGCAGAGAAGGATTGTAAGCATAACAGAAAATGAAGCCGCTGTCAACTCCTCAAGTGTCACAGCGAGTGCTTTAGTCTCTGTGATGTCACTGAGAGGAGCAGGCCAATTACATACTGGAGAGCTGAAGACTCATTACCTTCAGGTAAATTTATATGTGAGGAAAAAGGAAATATTCTCTCTCTAAGTCCCACCGTCACACATGCTTAACACTGCTGTGGATTTGGAATTAATAATTACATTTTGAAGGGAAAAATGTGAAGATATGCAGGGTGTGGGGGGTGGGGGGATTGTGTGCTTTGTCGATTGTAGCTGCAGTGCAAATGATTAATGTGAGTCACGTCTGTCCACACTGTATGAGTTATGTGTTTGCATAGTGCTAATCACTCTTAGTTCAGAGAAAGGTCAAACACCATGTTCAAAGGCGAAAGTGAACCACATGTCAAACACCAACTCTCATTTTGCCTCTGCTGCACAGCTTGATGAAGATATATTGGAGATGTGGTTAATTCGTTTTTAGCATAGCCGCCAGTCCCGTGAATTCAATCAGAATAGCTCCTAAAGATAACGCACAAATCCAGGCAGATCTAGAGGCTCAAGTACAGGAGAAGAGCAATTCAGAGGTGGATGTTTTATTTCCAAATTCAAAGTGGCAGCACCCGCACTCCACTGCCTGGCACACCTATCATAGGAAATTGTATAATAGGTATCCATTTGTCAAATTAGATCAGAAGCTGATATTGAGCTAAGACTGTTCATATCTCCGATGGGATTTCATCCTGCAGCACAGATATTTTCAATAGGCATTAATGCGTTTTGCACTCTCTCACTGCACAGATTTGATAACAGGCAAATACGCTGCGCTGGAACTAGTAGGCTGTCTCTTCCTCTGTCTTGACCCTTTCTTCTACTTTTGACATCTGTCATTCGACTTTCCCCCTTAAAAAAAGAAAAGCTTTGCATTTTGTCCACATTGATAATCCCAGACCATCAAAAATTAGGTTCTTAAACGGGAGCTTTCAGTGCATGCAAGTCCTTTATTGTCACAGATAAAAGAAATATTACAATTCCCATCACCTAGAGGATGTCTCCTGCCAGTCGCAGTTGTTCTGGTAGCTGCTTTTAAAGTGTGGAAGCTGATTGCTTTGTGATACATTATCTTTTATACCAAACACCACAACATCATGAATGCTAAAGCAGACACAAAGGCAGATTTTCTACATTTGATGGTCGTTCAGTGGCAAGTTGTTTAATTTATCTAGATATACAGCAGTCAGTGTAATGGTGAGAAACTAGTTCATGCTTTTATTACTTCTAGGCTGGACCGTTGTAATTCATTATTATCATATTAGCTTTTATGTTCTACAAGCTCCCTGTAAATCCAACGGTTGATCCAGAACACTGCAGCGAGAGTTCTGATGGAGACGAGAGAGAGAGAGAGCATATTTCTCCCATATTACCTTCTCTTCATTGCCTCCCTGTTAAAATTTAAAATCTTTCTCCTCACATACAAGGTCTTGAATAGATGGGCCCCATTATATCTTAAAGACTTCACAATACCATATCATCATCCAAATAGAGCACTTTGCTCTCAGACTGCTTACTTGTGTTATCTAAAAAGTAGAATGGGAGGCCAAGCCTTTAGCTTTCAGGTCTCTGGAACCAGCTCCCAGTTTGGTTTTGGGAGGCTCTCTACTTTTACTTGTACGTGTTTTGTTTTGGGGTTTTTTTGGGGGGGGGGTAGGCTTAACATTTTCCTTTTTGATAAAGCTTATAGTCAGGACGGGATCATGAGACCCTGAACCCTGCCCTAGTTATGCTCCACGCTTTCGTCCGATTTCCTTCCCCTTACCACCAACATTCACGTTGCTGGCCCTCAGTGAACCCCCCGGTTCTGTTGGAGGTTTCTATCTGCTAAAAGGAAGTTTTTTCTTCCCACTGGAGGTAATCCGATTGTTGAGGTTTTCTTTCTAGTATTGTAGGGTCTGTACCTTACGATAGTGATTCCCAAAGTATGGGTTAGGGCCCCCTGCTGAAGGTGAAGGTACTACATGTGGGCCGCAGTAACAAAAATTCAGTTTGAAATTCCTCACAATTATCTACAGCTACATATTTGTTAAAATATATTTATAGAAAAAGGTAAATTATTACGATGGTTTCAAGTGATGGGAGGTGATTAGTTACTCATTACTCTGATGTAAATCTTCCGCTATTGACCTTTGTGTCCCAGCAGCTGGTGGGTCACATATTGGCTTCAAGACTTTGCATATGACTCTGTAACATTAGGAATTTACAGCCAACAGCCTGTGAAGTTTATGTTTTGTTTTTTTAATATAGATTTTAAGGAAGTGCTTCACTTTCTGTTGTTTTTGATGAGAGTGAAGATTTAAGATTGGGTAGAACCCATAGGGTTTTCTGGTTTTAAGTAGGCCGCAGCACTCTTGGCCTTTGGATTGTATTGAGTCCCTAGCTGTGCAAAGTCAGAGTCTGCCAGGTGACTTCTATAGGGTATCAAACTGTCAATGCTGTTTCCTGTGTGAGCTTTACAACATACCCTATGGCTACTGATCTAGGGTGCCTAAGCAAACACAACTTTGCAGACTCTGACTTTGGGCTTTTTTTTTTTTTTTAGAACAGTTCAGTTTAAACACATTGGCACATTTTACTTACCTCAGGTTGATTTGTTTTGGCAGGGATAAACAATGCCATTCAAACCACAGTGGCACCAAATAACTTCAGTAAAATGCCTGAAAGTGTTGGTCCTGGTCCCATTCCAAGTGAACAATTTCTTCACATACCTGCAGGGTCTAGCATGAGGTATATTTCACCACCAGCAGCATAAACTTGTAGTAATTTAGTAACTGATCATTGTCTAATAATAATTAGTACATGGGATGAATGTTCTGTTTCTAGATTTTTCATGTTTGTTTGTTTTGGTTTTGTGTGAACATACATAAAGTAACTTTCTCTAACGGCATGCACACTCACCATCCAGTTTTTTAGGTACACCCTTTCAATTTAGCCAATCGCATGGCAGCAACTCGGTGCGTTTAGGCATGTGTACATGATCAACACCTGCTAAAATTCAAAGCATTACAATGAGGAAGAAAGGTGATCTAAGTGACTTTAAGCATTGCATTGTTGTTGTACTGGACTAGGTGGTCTGAGTGTCTCATAAACTGCTAATCGACTTGGGTTTTCCACACAACCATCTCTAGGGTTTACAGAGCATAGTCCAAAAAAAGAGAAAATGTCTAGTGAGCATCGAAAATGCCTTTTTGATGGCAGAGGTCAGAAGAGTGGCCATGTCCCTTCCTTTATGACCATAGAGTAGCCACCCTCTGACTGCTGCTTCCAGCAATATAATGCTGGAACTGTTTCTTTCAAAACAGCTGTGCTCAAATAGCCTCCACAGTCACCAGATCTTAATCCAACAGGGTACCTCATGGATGTGCAAAACTATCATGTCGATATGGACTAAAATCTCCCACGTTTTCCTTGACCTTGCTGAATCTGTGCTATTAAGAATTAGGGCAGTTGTGAAGGCAAAAGGGTGTCCACCCTGGCAATAATAAGATATTCCTAATAAAAACGCTGGTGAGAAATGCAACAATATTGCAATATAACAGTGCATGACAATCTTATTACCTTTCTGGCCTGTGCTAGCTTGTGAGCTAAAAGATGTTGACTGGTTTGTACTTATTCATAACAACACTGTTATGGATGTTGTATCGGCGATATTTAAATGTTTGATAGATTTCATCTAGGTTAGTCTGTTTGGGTCTAATAAAGCCTTCACATGCAGGCTTAATTATGCCACATAGTTGTTGTTTTTTTTTGCTTTTTTATGCAATAATCATAACAGTATATTGTCATGTAAAGTAAAGGTCCATGTAGCACTGGGTGGACTTGTTTATATGCTGCCCCCCGAACACTCTCCCCACTGGATATGTATATCTTAGCACTGACTTTTATAACCTGTGGCAAGCAACCTGTGTTGAATTGTTTCATTTCACCTAAATGGCTTTAATTGGCTTTCATTTAATTGGCAGTGGAAGCTGGAGCCCTTGGCAAGGCTCTTGCATCCCAGAGTTGAACAACTTCCTATCAATTAACAAATTAGACTGAGGCATAGCTCAGATGAAGGCCGCGTGACAGCATGTGCACCAGAAGCTGAGCAAAACCAGCACCCGGTGGTGAAAAGAGATGTGCTGAGGGTGGGTAAAAGGTAGATTTTCATTGTTGACAGTTTCATGGAGACAAGTCATTTGTGAGCATTTTTATCAGGAGCTGTCACATCTGACAGGCAGCACAGTTTATCTGCATGCAGTCACATATCACACAGAGACAGTGCCTAAGTGTGACAAGGGAGTGGGCTCTCAAAAGGCAAGCAGAGGGCCTGCATGTCTTGGAAGAGCATGTAAAATACTTGGGGCACACACGTGAGAGTGAATGCTGCACACACAGACACACACTCCGCATTTCTGTTTCAGCTCTCATCTTTACTAACATCATCTCAAAGTGCCGAACAGACTTTCTAAAAGACTTATCCGTGCTTATTATCAGCATAAAAAAAAAAAAAAATGTGCAGAGCTACCATCAATGTTTACACACAGATGTCATTCTAATAACCAAAGGGGGCAAATTCCACACAGTTTGACCTCTGTGCAGCACCACTGGTCCTCTGTGCAGCCATTACCAAGCAGACTTGGTAAATTGAACTAATCATCTTTAATTAAGTAAAGACTTCAGGCTTGTGAAGCAGCAATGACAAAGGTCATTCTTCATAATGCGATATGACATTGCAGCCTGAGTCGCTGAGGCAGTGTGTCGTCGCAGAGCCCGTGCGCGCACATGGCACAGGGTTACGGGGCCAGGCCCAGTAATTGCACATTGTTCATGTGGACAGATCAGAATGCGACAGAACAGTAATGCGAGCGCTTACTGGAAAGTTACCCCATATTATCAGGGTAAACGTGCTTAGATTTGTGGGAGGGTTTTTTTTTTTAGGCCAGAGCACGACAGTTGTGTACTTTGGGCTTGAGTGAGCCATTATCTGGGTGAATGGATTTATTGTATGAGGATATAAAACATTGTGGGTTCTGCTGAAATTAGCATCTGTGGGGGGGATTGCAATGAATCATGCATAAAACTTCATTTTTATTTTGGTTGCGAAAACAGGCGAAAATCCTCAAAAGGCGCCCAGTGATTTCTCCGCGCCATTAATATTCAATGGGTTTGTTTTAAAGACAAAAACAGGGAGGGGGAACTCCACCTCATTAAAGCAATTCCTGTCTCTCAGGTGTGCTGAGGTGATGTGGCATTTCATTTTCATCACCAGCCAGCATGAAAATGGCAGGAAATAATATCTTTCGACCTGAGGAAGTGAGACAGATACATGGCTGACAGTGAGAATGTTTTGCAGCCCTACGTTGTGGGCCAGCGCCTTACTACTATGGACTGTGTTTGCAGCGAGGTGTCAGGGCTTTGTAGCTTCATCATCAGGCGGAGTTTCGCATAAATATGCAAAGCATTGGGACTGCCAAGCTGCCAAAAAAAAAAGCTGGAGTGGAGGAGAATTGGTACAGCGCAGCCCTTTGCTATTGTGGAGATCTAAGCTTCTTTCAGGCAAAGTACACGTGATTTATTTTTTATAGCAAGGCAAGTGCTCAGCAGCCTACAAATAGAGCAATCAAAGAAAGTCTTCTATTTACCGCTCCTACACTGCTGTGATGTTTATCTGTCCATTGTTTTTTATTCAACTTAGACAACCCTTTTGTTAATGAGGACCATATTCTGTTTTTAACAAACAACGGTTAATTACGTTCACCTGTTTTTAATCATGTTCAGAAATGATCAAGGCAGATTTGACTAAATTAATTTTACGGTCGATCACTGAATTTCTTTCCCTTTCTCTAACAATGACGAAGCAGTTTACTCAAGTTAATTTCAGATTACAAAAACAATTACCACATTTGTTTTTCACAATATTGTTAAACGACTTAATATCCATTTATGTCTTTGGGCATTCATTTCACAAACAAGAAGTAGCTCATTCAAGCTTCAATTTGTGCGCTTCTAGACCCAAATGTTTGCAAAGCTACTTACCAGCACTTCTCTGCAGGGAATGCAAAGCTTGCCTTGTTTATAAGAGAGGGAGAAATATAATTTGAATAAGCTTTTAATCTGCGGAGAGATGATCCAAAGGACTCAGCTGCCGCTGCTTCCCGTTTCAGGACACAATCTCCTTACAATGATGGCACTCTATTATCATTCTGTGGCACATACACCAGCGAACAAGAGCAAAGGCATCTAACAAGGAGAATGAAGACAGCAGGAGAGATGAAAAACCTAGTGTACCGCTCACTTTTTGTAGTGTTTCACCGAGATGGGATGTTACGGAGTTTTCAAAATGAGAAAACAATAAATATCTCAGCTTTAGCGCTTATAACGTCGCACATCATCTACAGATCTCGAAGACACCAAGAGGTGGAAATAACCAATTAACAGTGTTCACACCAAGTCTGCAGTGTGGCTGTATAAAGACTGAATGGTCCATAACAACGGGCCCCCGCAGGATACCCTAAGGCAGGGGTGGGCAACTCCAGGCCTCGAGGGCCGGTGTCCTGCAGGTTTTAGATGTGTCCTTGATCCATCACAGCTGATTCAAATGGCTAAATTACCATTTGTGTTGACCCAGGGTGAGATCTAAAACCTGCAGGACACCGGCCCTCGAGGCCTGGAGTTGCCCACCCCTGTCCTAAGGGATGACTTCTCCCAGTCCACAAAATACATGTAGACGTGTTGGGCCACACTCTCCTCTCCCACCATAGAAACAGGAGACTGAACATCCTATAATTGGACCATTCTGTGTCTGATGTCCCTGTGCTGGTGTGGTTCCTACATCTTCGTCATAATGTTTGTCCAGGATCAAAATTGAAACTGACTTATCACGCTGTTGTGATGTCATAGCTTGGGAATGTTCCTAAAACGGTCTTCTGGAACAAATGTGAGGCATTTCCATAGTTTTCTCTATTAATTTGAGCAATTTAACAAATATATTATAAGTTATTTTTGATGTTAGCCGAATTTAGTTCACTCATGGTTGGTTGGTTTGTGATAGTTTTTAGCCAACTTCCTGACTATTGCTAAGTGAATGCTCAGATGATGTCACAATGTTGCAATGTTGATGCTGGACAAAGATTGTTATGATGAACAGGAGAACCACTAGAGCAGTCTGCCAATCCAGAGGTATAACCCCAGATCTCCACACAGTTTTACAGGCAAGTGTTAACTCGGACAAGCCCACAACATCAAAGATCCATTTTTTTTTGAGTAACCACCCTAACACTGATTACATCAAAGAAGGTAAATACCTTCAATATGTACAGATATTTGACCATATAGCATACAGTCAGTTCGTACTGAAACCGGCAATGGATTTGGAATCACTACCGTAAATTCTTATCAAGTCCCATCCCATGTGACGCTGTTTCAGCTCTGTGCTGCTGTGTCAAGGAAACGATGCTGTGAAAGCAACACAGATTTACACATGCTGTACGCAATAAAAACATGCACTCACTGTAATATCATTAATTTGCTGGCTGCTGATTATTATGCAACCCCGCTGTTAATTTGCCCACACTGCTGAGTAAGCCTCTGTATTAACCAGGCTACTTATTTTTAATGTATGCATGTGGGATTACACTAACCAGGATCCAAATTATATGTGTGCAGGTACATGCTCAACTCCAGCTATGTAGCTGTTAACAAAATAAATCCCCTAATGACAAATAATTATCTATGACGCACCATGGGGGAGAAAAAAAAAAAGTAATTACTGTTTCAAGCCATGCCAAATCCAGGCATTTTGATTAATGGGTATCTGCCATAAATCCATATGCGCAGTGAATGGCAGCTGTAAAAAGCATCCTGCTGTACTCCATTACAGCTGTCTACACAGCACTGAGTGAGCTACCCTCACAGCCACAAAATATATAAAAGCAGTGGATCAGCTTAAGTTAATTATGACAGCAGCAGCAGCAGCGAACAATGCAACAAGCAGCTGTTTTGAGTCTGCCGGTATGAAACCATACCTCAGTAGTGCTGCTCTTTTTAACTGTTGTGGTCATGCTGAGGTTTACGACTGCCTTTCTAAGGCATTCTAAGCCTAATACACACGTAGCCAGGGTTTTTCAGAAACGAATATCCGCCCCTGAAAAAACTTGCGTCCACACCACCTCGTTTTTAAAAAAAAAAAAAAAACTCCATTCACATATACCCAAATAAGGGCATTGTTAAGCACATTCATTGCCAGACCTGTAGGCGGCAGTAGTTCCCCATATCCTATCCAGTCAGGTTAACTTTTTGCCTTCCTGCTTACGTTCTGTCGCTACCCGATCTGTACCGGAAACCCGATCAGTACCACGCATGTGCGAAAGGCCGCTACTTCCTCTCGAAGCAGTTTACGACAGTTACGGTTCAGAGTATCTGTTAAAATATTAAAAATAATAAGTACTTCGAAAATGTTTGTAGTAGCGAAACATTTCAATATGATGTAGACAAAAACGAAAGAAAAAAAACAGTTACGGATCAGTACCGCGCATGTGCAGATGCTCTCTTCTTCTTCTGTTTCGTTTAATGGTAGTCTACTCCCCAGTGTACGAAGTTAGCACCACCTGCTGACCGAGCGAATGAGCCCTATTGTAAACTGAACTAGCGTCATTACAAATCGTGTTTGTGTATGTGTTAAATTATATTTAATAATAATCGAGTGTGTTTATGCTTGTCTGTATGGAAAAGATTGTTTAGAATAGTAATAATGATGTCCGCTATCACTTTTAATTGTCAGTAAACACTTAATCTGGCTGATGAATCTTCACGTGACATATTACTAACGTTGTATTATTAAGTCTGTAATTAGGCGCCATTCTTCTTATTTTACAGCGCTGTTATTCAATCGGGGGAAGCTCTCCGTTGAGGAGAAAAGTTTGTATACTGAGGTATCCATTGTTTAAATGTCCCGGGCAGTCGAAAAAGAGGAAGAGATGTCGAGAAATGCTAAGAGCTAACTGGCCGCTAACCCTGTCATTCAAATATATTGAATGTCGCAATGTTGACAGAGAGAGGAAGTGACGTAAGTTTTGCACATGCG